>SJXQ01008256.1:238838-282573 GCA_006408695.1 Aepyceros melampus | reverse complement strand
TCTCGTGACTGGTTCATATTGACGTATGGCAAAAACCATCACAATCTTGTAAAGTAAGTGCCCCCCAGTTAATATTAATTAATTCTTTTTTTAAGAAAACACAACTGGAATATGCTGATGAGAGTCAAGGAAGCCTGAGCTAGAGGCACACAGTGTCCAGATGGAGAGAAATAGCAAGGTTTGAGAGATGTTCGGAATATAGACAAGAGTGATGAATTATCACCATTCGGTCATCCCCTGATGGTAGACAACTTGCCTTGATATCCACTTCACACAGACATGGATGTTGCGTTTCCTCAGTTAGCATGAAGACTTAAATGGAAAGATCCAATGAGGGCTCCAGGCCATGAACTCAGGACATCCTTTGGAACACCAGTGCTCTGCAGCACACACTACATCTTTCAACAATTCAGCCTGGGACCCTAGAGAACAACAGGTGTGCCAACCCAGGCCCACACAGGCATGCCAACCCAGGAAGACAGAGAAAAACGGTTACCCATGCCGCAGGGACAAGTCTTAAAGGTAGCATTGTTTGTGTCTCAGGGAGAAGACACACAGAATGATATCTAAACTTCACTAAGAGCACCATAACATTCAAAATTCAAATGATTTTAGCTTTCAAGAATTATATAGGTCTAAACCATAGTAGAAAACCTGATCATTTCATACATTATTATACATTTCAAATAAAATTCAAATTCCTTAGCTCCATATCCAACCACCTATCTTCCACTGCTTTTTGCACCTGTTCCAATAACTGTTAATAACTATCACTTACTGAACATATATACATGCCAGGCATTTTGCTAAATTCTGTACATTATTTCACTTACTCTTCAGACTATATAAATTATTATCATCATCATCCTCATTGTATAGATCAGTTCAGTTCAGTTCAGTTCAGTCGCGCAGTCGTGTCCGACTCTTTGCGACCCCATGAATCGCAGCACGCCAGGCCTCCCTGTCCATCACCAACTCCCGGAGTTCACTCAGACTCACGTCCATTGAGTCCGTGATGCCATCCAGCCATCTCATCCTCGGTCTTCCCTTTCTCCTCCTGCCCCCAATCCCTCCCAGCATCAGGGTCTTTTCCAATGAGTCAACTCTTCGCATTGTATAGATAGGATGGTAAAAGTCCCAGAGATCAGTCAACCTGTTTCACGTCAAAATGTTAGTAAGTGGCAGATTTGAGAATAAAATTCAAGTCTAGTCTATAATATAGCTATGTATCCTCTATAGGACCAACTCTGTCATAGAGTACAACTGAAAAACTCTGGGAGATTAAAAAAACATATTTAAAGGCAATACAGAGTAACTGAAAGCAAAAAGACACTAGACGGAAGAGGGTAACAAGGCTCTTTCTGAGCTGTATTAAATTTGAGAAAACTAAGCTGCAGAGGCTTACTAAGAAACTTACTTAAAGTTATAAGGATGCCCCTGCTGGCTCAGATGGAAAAGAATGTGCCTGCCTTGCCAGAGACCTGGGTTCAATCCCAGGGTCAGGAAGATCCCCTGGAGAAGGAGATAGCAACCCACTCTAGCATTCTTGCCAGGAGAATTACCGGACAGAGAAGCCTGGCAGGCTACAGTCCATGAGGTCACAAAAAGTCAGACATGACTGAATGACTAATACTTGGGCTTCCCTGTAGCTCAGAGGTTAAAGCATCTGCCTACAATGCAGGAGACCCGGGTTCCATCCCTGGGTCAGGAAGATCCCCTGGAGAAGGAAATGGTAACTCACTCCAGTATTCTTGCCTGGAGAATCCCATGGACGGAGAAGCCTGGTAGGCTATAGTCCACGGGGTCTCAAAGAGTTGGACATGACTGAGCGACTTCACTTTTCACTTTTTTTGCTCTTCAAGCTGCAGAGATCTACCAAGAAACTCACTCAAGGGTATAAAGCAAATGAGACACAGAGCCAGTCTACACTCCTGCCTCTCTGGTTTTAAAACCAAAGGTAGCCACTGACTTCACCAAGGGCACATTTCTCCAGAATGAAGTGACATGCAGGGAACCTGAGCCCAAACCCATGTCACTGACTAAACACAAACAGTAGGCAAGAATGCACTGGTCCTTATCACCCACCTGGGAGCCTCAGGGCTAATTAATCATTTTGACAGCTCCCTGGATGCAGTAAGACAATTTTTTTTTTTCCTTGAATGTTGCTAGTTTAACCTGAGGCAAGACTTCCCTTCATGACACCAAGATGAAGCCTTGTTGAACATGATGAATGCCTTTTGGAAAAGAATAACATTTTGATAAAGGCCCTTCCAATCAACCTCCAGGTTAGAATAGAGTGGTTTTCCATGCCTGTTTGCATAGTCATTGTACAAGAAAGCCAGCTTTATCTCTGGGCTCCAAATCAACTAACCTAGACAGGACTTTTATGATTTAAAATCAAATGAATAACTTGCCCTGGTCTCCGACTTTTCACCAGTAATTATGGCTGGAGCTACCATTTAGATTCTAACCTTCTGCCAAAGCCCTGTGTGTATCTCATTATTTCAGTTTCTGACTCTCTAAGAGGCCCTGAGGATCTTGATTTGGGTTTAAGCTACAAACAAGGCTTCCCCCTTGGCTGGGAAAGAGATGTTATACAAACTTTGGAGGCATTTTGCTGCATGTTGCTATTTTATCCTGCTTTTTTGGCATTAGATTGGACCTTTTCTCATTCATCTAATTCTCTGTTTTCTTGTTTGAAAGACACTTCTGCATGAAGAGGAAGAGGCAGAGGAAAAAGAAAGAAACAGCCATACAGGGAAGGAGGAGGAAAGGTAAAGAAGCATTTGGAAACCTACTCATGGGAAGAGGAAGTTTCCCATTTGTTTCTGCTGCTTGCAGTGGAGAGGCTGCCTACCCTGGAGTTGTGATCTTCCAGGGACCCGCAGTAGCCTGAATGCCCCTTAGTGAGAGTAGTGGCGGGGGCGGTGGAGGGCGGGTAGGATGAAGCCCAGCTGGGAAGGTCCCAGGAAAGCTAACTTGGCAGAAAGCAAGCCTCATCTTCAGCCCAAATTCTGGGCTCCTAACTGGCTGGCTAATGCTATTGCAAATGCAGATTCCAAGGTTAGAGAACCTAAACAGACGTCAGCAGCCAGAGTATGGGGCAGGGTTCTGCAGATCATCTAGGAAAGTAAGGATGAAGTGATGGGTTAAGACTCTGAAAGGAGCTGATTGTAGAACAGGGACTGCTGGCGTGTTTGTGTACATGAGGGAAGCAGCAGCACTTATACTGTATATGCTCACAAGCACATGTGTGCAAGCACACACACACAGACACTCATATACATAGGTATAGGTGATAGAGACTACAATTCAACAACCAGCTATAATATACGCCATGTTTAACTAAGGACTGGATTGAGCTTCCCTCTTTTTTTTTAATTTACTTATTTTTAATTGAAGGATAATTGCTTTACAATATTGTGTTGGTTTCTGCCATGCATCAACATGAATCAGCCACAGGTACACATATGTCCCCTCCCTCTTGAACCTCGCTCCCACCTCCCACCTCATCCCACCCCTCTGGATTGTCACAGAGCACTGATTTGAGCTCCCTGTGTCATATAGCAAATTCCCACTGGCTATCTATTTCACATAAAGTAATATATATGTCTCAATGTCTCTCTCAACTCATCCCACCCTCTCCTTTCCCCACTGTCCACAAGTCTGATCTCTAGGTCAGCGTCTCCCTGCTGCCCTGCAAATAGATTCATCAGTATCATCATTCTAGATTCCATATATAACTTAATATATGATATATGTTTTTCTCTTTCTGACTTATTTCACTCTGAATAATAGTTAACCTCTATATTTTAGCTGTATCTATCTCCTTTGCCAATTTGGTTTATGAACAATTCACTTATATCACAGACTATTGCTGCTGCTGCTGCTGCTGCTAAGTCACTTCAGTTGTGTGTCCAACTCTGTGCGACCCCATAGACGGCAGCCCACCAGGCTCCCCCAGCCCTGGGATTCTCCAGGCAAGAACACTGGAGTGGGTTGCCATTTCCTTCTCCAATGCATGAAAGTGAAAAGTGAAAGTGAACTTGCTCAGTTGTGTCTGACTCCTCGCGACCGCATGGACTGCAGCCTACCAGGCTCCTCTGCCCATGACATTTTCCAGGCAAGAGTACTGGAGTGGGGTGCCATCAGACTATTGCTACTAATCATTATTAGCACACCTAGATGCACATTTTACGCTTCAAAAGTTAAAAGGGAAATAAGGCCTTATCCCAATAATTCTACTTTCCAATAAAAATTTATACAAAGGATATAACTGAACATACCCAAAGATTTATCTACAAGACTATTGGTAGAGACTAAATGTTTATGTTCTCTCAAAATTCTTCTGTTGAAACCTAGTCCCCAGTGTATAGTATTGGAGGCTGAGGTCTTTTGGGGTGATCAGGTCATGACGGTGGGGCCCTCCTGATGGGATTAGTCCTGGAAAAGAGGCCTGAGAAAGAGCCAGCCCCCTTCCACCATGTAAGGTTACAGGAGAAGTCAGAAATCTGCAGCCCAGACAAGAATTCTCATTAGAACTCAACCATGCAGGCACCCTGATGAAGTTCCAACCTCCAGAATTAGGAGAAATAAATTTCTATTGTTTATAAGCCACTCAGTCTATGGCATTCTGTTATAGTCATTCAAAGGGATTAAGACAAACATGAATAGCAAAGTAATTTTTAACAGAAATATCCAAAATACAGGATAATTAAATCATGGTACATCATAAAAATCAAAGTTCAAACTGTTAAAAATGACACTGTTGGAAAATATTAATTCATTTAAGCAGATGAGAAATATTTATTTGGCACCAACAATATATGAATAGGATAAAGTAGAAAAAAACAGGTTTTAAACCAGTAGTCATAATATCCTTACTTTTAAAAAAACTTTACAAATACATGTATAAAAACATCTGAAAGACAGACAGCAAAATGTTAATCAATATTAGATTGGTGGGTTATAGATCAATTTTTTTTAATTTATAATGAACATACAGCAACTATGTAGTCAGAAAAAAAGTAATATCAATATGATTTTTTCAAGTTGTTTTTTTTATTTGTTTTTTCTATTGAAGGATAATTGCTTCACAGAATTTTGTTGTTTTCTGTCAAACCTCAACATGAATCAGCCATAGGTATACCTATATCCCCTCAACAAGTTAACTGTTTTTTAACCCATACATAATAGATCTAATATGAAAGCCTGTAAAGATCTTATACTTAATGCTAGTGTCCTCCAGATACTAGATTTTCCCAACTAGCCCACCTCCCCATAACCTTAAACCTTGGGTATTATTATTTTTAATATCTGTTCCAATTTGATGGGAAATAAATTAATAGTCATCTCAGTCTTTTAATCTGCCCTTCCTTGATTTTTTTTTTAATGAAATTCAACATGTTTTCATATGACTGTCAGCCATATAGGGTTTTTTTTTGTTTGTTTGCTACAGTTCTGCTCTTTCAGATTACAGAAGAAAAAGTTTGTTGCTCAGTCATTTCCAACTTTTTGTGACCCCCATGGACTATAGCCCACCAGGCTCCTCTGTCCATGGGACTTCCCAGTCGAGAATACTGGAGTAGGTTGCCATTCCCTTCTTCAGGGGATCTCTCTGATTCAGGGGTCAAACCCAGATCTAACCTGCATTGTAGGTGGACTCTTTACCATCTGAGCCACCAGGGAAGCCCTTGAGATTACTGAAATTCCCCCCAAAGTCAAGCATGCTTCATTCTGAACCACTGAGCCCAAGCATCCAGCCCTCCATTGCTTCCTCCCAGCCTCTCCCAGGCTTTCCTTAGCTCAGTGATTCTCACCCTTGCCTGTATATCACAATGACCTGAGGAGCCTTAAAGATCCTGATGCCTGGCTCTTACCTCCAGAGCTGTTGGTTTAACTGGTCTAGGGCTTCCCTGGCAGCTCAGATGGTAAAGAATTTGCCTGCAATGCAGGAGACCTGGGTTCAATCCTTGGGCCAGGAAGATCCCCTGGAAGAGGGCATGGCAACCCACTCTAGTACTCTTACCTGGAGAATCCCATGGACAGAGGAGCCTGGCAGGCTACAGTCCATAGGGTGGCACAGAGTCAGACACCACTGAGGAGACTAAGCAGCAAGCAGCAGCAGGCGCAGCCTAGGAAACGGGAATTAGTAAAGCTCCCCAAGTTACTCTTTTTTGCTGTCATTGTTGAAGTATAGTTGATTTACACTGTTGTGTTTCAGGTGTACGGCAAAGTGATTCAGTTATATGTATGTATGTATGTGTGTATATATATATACTAACATATGCATACATTCTTTTTCAGATTCTTTTCCTTTATAGGCAATTATAAGATATTGAATATAATTTCCCAGCTCATTCTAATGTGCATGATACTGAGAACCACAGCTTCAGAGAGGCTCTGCTAATGGCATCCTAATGAACATCCTGAGATGCTGGAAAATGCCCCCCATTAGCATGTATATCTGCTATGAAGAGCAAGGCAATGAAGATGCACACAAAAGACAGAGAAGAGGAGGGAAACAGATTGATCTCCAGTGTCAGCTCATTCGTTTAACATATTGACTCAATAAATAGTTGAGCATCTACTAGGACAATAATGGGCTTCCCTTGTGGCTCAGTGGGTAAAGAATTCACCTGCAATGCAGGAGACCTGGGTTTGATCACTGGGCTGGGAAGATCCGCTGGAGAAGGGAAAGGCTACCCACTCCAGTACTGTGGCCTGGAGAATTCTGTGGACTTCTTGCAAAGCCCGTAGACTATAGACTATAGCCCATGGGGGCGCAAAGAGTCAGACATGACTGAGTGACTTTTACTTTCACTAGGACAATAATAATCGTGCACAATTATTGAACGTTTACTATAGGTCAGCCTCTCTTCTAAGCCCTTTACATGTAGTCCTTATCTTATCTTGTCTCCATTATATAGGTGAGGAAACTGAGGCACAGAGAAGTTGAGTTATTTGCTTACAGTCACACAGCTATTAAGGAGTAGAGGCAGGATTCAAACACAAACAAGCTAGCTCTGACATTCATGTCATAACACCACAAGCCAGATGCTGAAAGGCAGCTGGTAGCTCATAGTAGAAACATAAAACAGTTAACAGTTCCTGCTTTCATATGTCTTAAGGTTTGCATGCACATCAAGTCACCTCAGTCATGTTCAACTGTTTGCGACCCCACGGACTATAGCCCGCCAGGTTCCTCTGTCCATGATTCCCCAGACAAGAATACTGGAGTGGGTTGTCATGCCCTTTTCCAGGGGATCTTCTTGACCTGGAGATTGAACCCATGTCTCCTGTGGCTCTTGCATTGCACAGATTCTTTATCACTGAGTCACCAGGGAAGCCCTGTTTTAATGTTTACTGGAGAGCAAATGAATAAACACATAATATATGAAGGAAAACATAAGACACTATAAAAGAATATAACCATATACACACATTCATAGCAACATTATTCGCAATAGCAAATGTAATATAAAAGATGGAAGCCACCCAAGTGTCCATCCACAGATGAATGGATAAAGAAAATGTGGTATACACATACAAAGGCATATTATTCAGCCTTAAAAAGGAATGAAAATACTGTCCCATGCTACAACATAGATGAATCCTGCAGACATTATGCTAAGTGAAAAAAAAACAGTCACAAAAGAACAAATACAAATACTGGATGATTCAACTTCTCTGAGGAATAGAGTAGTCAAATCATTAGAGACAGAAAGTATAATGGTGGTTATCTGGGGCTTGAGAGAAGGGAATGTTGAGTTTTTATTCATGAGCACAGACATTACGCTTTGGAAGATGAAAAAAAGTTCCAGGGTTGCTCCAAAATGTGAATATATGTAATGCCACTGAGCCATACACTTAAAAATAGTTAAGATTGTAAATGTTCATGTTCTGTACCTTTTATCATAATTTTTTAAAATAGTTTTTAAAATTATAAAGAAAATAGCCAGAAAAGGGAGGGAGTCAGGAAAGGTCTATTTTAGGAGGTGACATTTAATGGGAGACTCGGGGATCAAAGGCTTAGCAAGGTAAAGATTAGAGCAAGGCTATTCTGAATAGACGGAGAAGGCAATGGCACCCCACTCCAGTACTCTTGCCTGGAAAATCCCATGGACGGAGGAGCTTGGTGGGCTGCCGTCTGTGGGGTTGCACAGAGTCGGACACAACTGAAGTGACTTAGCAGCAGCAGCAGCATTCTGAATAGAAGGAACAGTATGAAAGGGACTCCAACAATGGTCCCTGTACAACTCCTCCATCTCAGAGGCAAGAAACTGTGGCATGGAGAAAGAAAATGACTCGTCCCAGGTCACATCATTTCCTACTGTCCAAACCATCCAGGCTCCTTCTAAATGCACTTGGAGAAAGTAACCCAGCTCCCTGTTGGTAGCAGCCAGAAGTAGACCTCACACAAAAACAGTGGCAAGAGCTATAGAGGAGGAGGGAGAATTTTCCTAAGAACTGAGCAGGCACTGGCCAAGACAAAGGGAAGTGGGAGCAGCAGAGAAGTTACAGAGTGAGTTCTGGAGCTTTGCACTGTGTTCTGCTTTTAGGAAAAGAGGAATATTAAGGTGGTAGACATCTGGGCTATAGTTGTGAAGACTGAGCTAATGCCCTGATTATCAGTCTGCCTACCACAGCATAGGTGCCCCATAAACAATAGGAAAGCCAAGAAAACTTTTCTCGAGTGTGGCTGAAAATATTTCTGAGTAAACCCTCATGAGGAGAAAAAATTTGATCAGGAGAATGTCATTTGGGATATCTGAGACTCGGCTGTAAAAGTGAGATTTTATTCATTTCCGGGAAGGGAGGTTGGGTGCAAGTAAGACAGGGAGGGATCCAAGAAAGATAAAACATTTATGCATCCCATGCTGACACACTGAACCTTTTCAAGTATGAGAACAGTTGGAATTCAGCAGGAGCATTTTGACAGCACTGAAATTTATGCCTGCCTGGGAGGAGATAGTACCCTACGTTTTTAAACAGTTTTGGTCAGAGGAGAAAAATGTAAAATTGGTCCCGAGCTAATGAGGCCTGATCATCCTTTTATGGCACTCTAGTATGCAATTAAGGTTAGCTTCATGTAAACTGCCAGCAGGCTCAGACTTTTAACAGCCTTATGTATGTCAGGAAGGAAAATAAATAGTCCGCTGTTTGTGCTTTATGTGGGGAAATTATTGAGATAAACAGTGTGAGCCTGACAGGTGTGACTTCTTGCAGCTTAATGTGATGGATTTGCCAGGGGCAGCTAGAGCTGATAGCACCAAACTGATGATGGAGGAAAAGCATGGTGAAGATTCTGACAACTATAGAATCGCCAGAGCCAGGCCAGGTCTGTTGTTTGACTGTGAGGCATGAAGACTTTCAGGGTTTGGGAATGTGAATGGAGCCAGAAAGCAGAGATAGTTTCATTCTATAGAAGAGGTGGAATCCTCAAACTCCAGAGGAAATTAGAGATGGGGACAGGGAGACCTAGAAACATCTAGTGACCTTACAGCTGTTCAGAATTGGCCCCCAGCTCTCCCAGCCTATTCTGCTTCTGTTACCAAAATTGCATCACCTGCAAGGAGTAAAACCAACTTACTGACACCAGTTTGTGCTGAAGGAAAGTGCCATGTCTATGGCAGGGCACCAAGCAAGGAGTCAGTCCAGGCAGCTAGAGCTTAAAAGACCCCAACTCCAGATGGCTTTGAGGGAAAGGTTTTTAAAGATAAGGTGAGGGAAGGGGGTTGTGTGCTGTGTGATCAGCTCAAGGACATTCTTCTGATTGGTGGGTGGTGAGGTAATCAGAGACATTACTTTGCCAACAAAGACTGTATAGTCAAAGCTATGGTTTTTCCAATAGTCATGTATGGATGTGAGAGGTGGACCATAAAGAAAGCTAACGGCAGAAGAGTTGATGCTTTTGAGCTGTGGTGTTGGAGAAGACTCTTGAGAGTCCCTTGGACTGCAAGGAGATCCAACCAGTAAATGCTAAAGGAAGTCAGTCCTGAATATTCATTGGAAGGACTGATGCTGAAGCTGAAGCTCTAATACTTTGGCCACCTGATGTGAAGAGCCAAATCATTAGAAAAGACTCTGATGCTGGGAAAGACTGAAGGAAGGAAAAGAAGGGCATGACAGAGGATGAGATGGTTGGATGGTATCACCGATTCAATGGACATGAATTTAAGAAAGCTCCAGGAGATGATGAAGGACAGGGAAGCCTGGCGTGCTGAAGTCCATGGGGTCACAAAGAATCGGACACGACTGAGTGACTGAATGATGACGACAAGGTAATCAGGAGTCAACATTATCAACCTTTTGGTTCCAACCATCTGGGGTCTACATGCTTGTGAGCAACTTGTAGTTAGCTTCTTCTACCTTGTGAGAGTTTCAGTTTAGTTCAGTTCAGTCACTCAGTCGTGTCCAACTCTTTGTGACCCCATGAATCGCAGCACGCCAGGCCTCCCTGTCCATCACCAACTCCCAGAGTTCACTCAAATCCATGTCCATTGAGTTGATGATGCCATCTAACCATCTCATCCTCTATCATCCCCTTCTTCTCCTGCCCTCAATCTTTCCCAGAACCAGGGTCTTTTCCAATGAGTCAACTCTTTGCATGAGATGGCCAAAGTATTGGAGTTTCAGTCTCAGCATCAGTCCTTCCAATGAACACTCAGGACTGATCTCCTTTAGGATGGACGGTTGGATCTCCTTGCAGTCCAAGGGACTCTCAAGAGTCTTCTCCAACACCACAGTCCAAAAGCATCAATTTTGAATTTAAGAAAGCTCCAGGAGATGATGAAGGACAGGGAAGCCTGGCGTGCTGAAGTCCATGGGGTCACAAAGAATCGGACACGACTGAGTGACTGAATGATGACGACAAGGTAATCAGGAGTCAACATTATCAACCTTTTGGTTCCAACCATCTGGGGTCTACATGCTTGTGAGCAACTTGTAGTTAGCTTCTTCTACCTTGTGAGAGTTTCAGTTTAGTTCAGTTCAGTCACTCAGTCGTGTCCAACTCTTTGTGACCCCATGAATCGCAGCACGCCAGGCCTCCCTGTCCATCACCAACTCCCAGAGTTCACTCAAATCCATGTCCATTGAGTTGATGATGCCATCTAACCATCTCATCCTCTATCATCCCCTTCTTCTCCTGCCCTCAATCTTTCCCAGAACCAGGGTCTTTTCCAATGAGTCAACTCTTTGCATGAGATGGCCAAAGTATTGGAGTTTCAGTCTCAGCATCAGTCCTTCCAATGAACACTCAGGACTGATCTCCTTTAGGATGGACGGTTGGATCTCCTTGCAGTCCAAGGGACTCTCAAGAGTCTTCTCCAACACCACAGTCCAAAAGCATCAATTCTTCTGCACTCAGCTTTCTTTATAGTCCAACTCTCACACCCATACATGACCACTGGAAAAACTATAGCCTTGACTAGATGGACCTTTGTTGGCAAAGTAATGTCTCTGCTTTTTAATATACTATCTAGGTTGGTCATAACTTTTGTTCCAAGGAGTAAGTGTCTTTTAAGTTCATGGCTGCAGTCACCATCTGCAGTGATTTTGGAGCCCAGAAAAATAAAGTCAGCCACTGTTACCACTGTTTTCCCATGTATCTGCCTGAAGTGATGGGACTGGATGCCATCATCTTGGTTTTCTGAATGTTGAGCTTTAAGCCAACTTTTTCACTGTCCTCTTTCACTTTCATCAAGAGGCTCTTTAGTTCTTCTTCACTTTCTGCCATAAGGGTGGTGTCATCTGCATATCTGAGGTTATTGATATTTCTCCTGGCAATCTTGATTCCAGCTTGTGCTTCATCCTGTCCAGCATTTTTCATGATATATCCTGCATATAAGTTAAATAAGCAGGGTGACAATATACAGCCTTGACATAGTCCTTTTCCTATTTGGAACCAGTCTGTTGTTCCATGTCCAGTTCTAACTGTTGCTTCCTGACCTGCATACAGATTTCTCAAGAGGCAGGTCAGGTGGTCTGGTATGCCCATCTCTTTCAAAATTTTCCACAGTTTATTGTGATCCACACAGTCAAAGGCTTTGGCATAGTCAAGAAAGCAGAAATAGATGTTTTTCTGGAACTCTCTTGCTTTTTCGATGATCCAGTGGATGTTGGCAATTTGATCTCTGGTTCCTCTGCCTTTTCTAAAACCAGCTTGAACATCTGGAATTTCATGGTTCACGTATTGCTAAAGCCAGATGAGTGCAATTGTGCGGAGTTTCAGTATCTGCAAAACAGCTCAAAGACTAAGAATATATAGCTGAGAATATTATCTGTAGACCTTGAGGAACTAAAGGCCTTGACTTTGTTTAGTAGGTAAATTATTTTGTCTCTCTTGACTGTTTTTCTGTGTTTATGCACTTTCTCACTTCTCTGATTTAAATTTATTCATTGGAACTCTGGGAAGGCCTAGGAAGCTAAAGTTTTACTACAAGGAAGAGGCAGACAGACATGGGGGAGGGGGGTAGTCTGTCCTGGAAAGGCCCCATAGGGTCCTGCTTGGTTACATTTCCACTATTCTAAACTGTTAAAAAAAACCCTGCAGTATAATGAATTTATGGACTCAGACATAAACTTGGGTTTGATCCTGCTTTTGCCACTGTCTCCTGGCCTCTGGTCACCCCCTCTTCACCTCGTTGTAATTCATATCATTCAGCACCAGTGGAATTTCCTAAAATGCAAATCTCAGCCTGTCTTAACCTTTGTCCCCTGTTTAAAACTCTGTCAGAACTATTCTCTGCTATCTGGATAAATCTGTAACATGGCTCACAAGGACCTTCACAAACCTGGCCTGTGCTTTCAGCTCCAGGTTCATAATCCCTATTTCCACCCACCCAAACTCTATATGCCAGTCTTCCTGAATAATCTGTTCTCTCTACAAATGGTTTGTCAGATAAAATACACAGTTCTGAGTTAAGCATAAATTTCAGAGTGACAATGAGTAATCTTTAGTGTAAGTATGTACTGTGAAATATTTGGAATGTTATCTGACATTATCTGATGTTTTTTATTTGACATTCAAATGGACTGAGGGTTTATTTATCTGCTAAATCTGGCAGCTTTGCTTCAATCAGACCCTGATATTTCCTCACCTCTGGGCCTTTTAAAAATACACCATGTTTGCTAGAACATCAAGCCTTTTCCCTATCATTGCTCAGCTAACTTACTAAGTCGGGGACACCAAAGCTTCATGTTCACCTTCCATAGGATAAAGTTATCACTGCTGGCTACAAACTCAGCAACTATATTTCTAAGCCCCCTGCATCTAGGTGGGGCCATATGACTAGATCTCACCAGTAGAATATGAGCAATGGGCATGCATGTCTCTTCTGGGCCAAAGTGGTTAACAAGTAGTTATATCTTCTCTTCCCTATATCCTCATCTGGCAACCATACATAAGGACCCGAGGGTCTTAAGCGATGGTGGAACTGTAAGCTGGAAGGAATCTGGAACCCTGAATCACTGTAAGGACATTGTCAATTACATAAGGGAGAGGGAAACTTCTATCATGGCAGTGAAATGTGAGGGTTTGCTTGTTATAGCAGCTAGCATTATCTTAGCTACTATGTGCGTTCTTTGAGTCTTTGATGTATCCTCCTCATAGAGAGTCCCTCAGATTGGGCTATGACCCCTCTTATATGCTCCCATAAACACTCATTCTTTCTCATTTCAGTAACATCTACCATGCTGTTGTAATAGGCTCTTGTCTGACATTTTTTCCTATTGACAAAATGTTTCTTGGAGGTAGGGACTAGAATTTTCTTGGTCACAATTACATCTGCAAAGCATAGCATTGTTTAATAAATAACTAGAGTCTCTTCAACTCTGTTTTTCTGTTTCCTTGTTTTTTAAATTAAGGTGGCAATCAAGTGATTTCTAAGATCACTTCCATACCTATAATTCAGGAGTTATGAATGTAGTGAAGTGAAAACCTGTTGTTTGACTTCCCAGAACCACATTTTCCATGAGGAATGTAGCTTCTTCCATTGGCTATGGTTCTGATGATCATGGCACCCACCCACCAACTTTCACCACCACAGAAATGGGGCAGGAGATCAGGTTAGACCCTACTGTCTCACCCTCCTGCAACAGTGATTGATCAGAGGTAGGAAGAAGACCCATTCTAGATTTTCCTCTTTCCTTATATATGCATATTGAAACACAGAAGCTGTTTTTCCCCCCACTGGGGTTCTTTTGGTAGAAGGATGTATGTGGTATCCTCTTAGTGGCAATCTAATAAGTGGCTCACTTATTACAGAGAATGTTTTTTTTTAAAAATAAAACTAACACACACACACACACAAATCAGAAACAAATGAAGAGAAAAGATCTCCAATAATTTCTAAGTTTCTGGATCAAGCATTGCCTGAAGCCAATAACCTCTGACCTTTTCACCCATATGTGCCAGCAAACCCTGATTTGGGCTTGAACCAAACCTTAGATTATGCACTTATATCCAAAAAAGTTCTGAATAACATAAAAATAGTAGCCTTCATGAGTTTAAAATATATCCAGGACCACACACTATTTGGTATGGAATACATACAAAATAAACTTGATATTTAATTTTAATTGGTTAGGATGAGATAACAATAGATACAACCAGTATATTAATATTTACCACAGAACATAAAGCACGTGCCTCCACTGTTCACTATAAAAGTGGATGAATTAGAAATTTATTTTAATTTTTGGCCATACTGTGCAGCATGCTGGGATCTTAGTTCTCTAATCAGGGATAAAACCTGTATCCTCTGTATTGGAAGCATGGAGTCTTAACCACTGGACTATCAGGGAAGTTCCTAGAAATGCTTTTTAAAATTTAGTTTCATTCTGTAAGTGCCAACCTAAAGAACAGCTAAACAATATAATTTTAAAGATATGAAGAGTTCTTGTCAGTAGGTACCTGCTCTCATTTTCTCACACGTACTAGAGGAGGGTAGTTTCTAAACAAAATTTCTAATTTGCTATAGGAAAACCAAGTTGAAGCAGCTGCCAAGTTTTTTACCACACTTGCATGTGTGGTAAGTCTCTAGTCGTGTCTGACTCCTTCCGACCCTATGGACTGGAGCCCTCCGGGCTCCTCTGTCCATGGGCTTCTCCAGGCAAGAATATTAAAATAGGTTGCCATGCCCTCCTCCAGGGGATCTTCCTGACCCAGGGATGGAGACAGTGTCTCTTAAGTCTCCTGCGTTGGCAGGCAGGTTCTTTACCACTAGCACCACCTGGGAAGCCCTTTTGACAACACCCCAGCCACCAAATCTGTACCACTCTTTATCCCCAGCACAGCCAACTGATCAAGGAAAAGTACCTTACAAGCTGAAGCAATCAGCTTCTGTCCTACCTGAAATCTGAAGCTTGTACTGAGAGACAGACTGAAAAAGGGCACTGGGTCACATGAAGAGCCCACCCAAGTGAGAAGGAACCTAAACATCTGCTTCTGTATTTCAGAGAATGTGCTTGTTTCTGCTCTTTTAATTCTGGATTGTCTATTCCTCCAATCATAGGAGTATTCCAACATCTTTTTCCAGAATGTTTTTCTTAATCACGTGGAGTGAGAGAAGAGGACATCTAAAAGTGGACATCAGATATCATTGCTCCTGAGGTTCATCACTCCTGCCCTTCTGCCAGCATTCCACTGGATACTGGAGTGCTCCTCTGCCCTCCATCATGTTGAGGACCAGCCCACCTCCCCCATCACCAGTGTCCTAAAATCCAAGCCCCCAATTCCCCTCAGATATGTAATACTTTCCACAGCTGCAATTTGTTATATTATGCTACATTGTCATGCAGAGTAGTTGAGCTATTCTGTCTCAAATTTCTCCACTCTAGACTAGGATTTTAATTTGACCATTGTGTACTCCAGTATGTTATATTTTTCACAAAATAAAAGGCCAGCCTTACTCCAAAGATGAATTCTTCTTCTACCATTACAGGGAAAATAACTGGTGACAGCTTTATTCTTTTTAAATTTCTTTCCAGTTTCTTTTTTTTTTATCTTTGTATTTGGAATCACAAAATTAATCACAAAATCAACAATTAACAATAAGCACATGATATATACATAATGGATATATTATATATATGCATGCATGCTTGCTAGGTCATTTCAGTCATGTCCAACGCTGCCACCCTATGGACTGTAGCCCCCTGCCCCCCAGGCTCCTCTGTCCATGGGATTCTCCAGGCAAGAATACTGGAGTGGGTTGTCATCCCCTTCTCCAAGGGATCTTCCCGACCCAGGGATTGAACCCATGTCTCATATCTACCTGCACTGGCAGGTGGGTTCTCTAGCACTGGCACCACCTGAGAAGCCCCATACATACGCATACATACATATATAGGCAGATATCTATCTAGAACAATAAGTATACATATAAAATGCAGAAGCCTGTACAACAAACTATGCAAAGTTTGGCCCATGGACTGGCTAGTGGCAGCTTTACAGCATCAGTTTGTTCTAGCTTCCAGCCTAAAGATTTCAGAGCTATTGGAAGTCAGACTCAGTACCCACTTTACATGGGAAGGCCCAGTTCACTTCCCTTTCTTAGAACACCAAATGGCATCCAGGAAGACATACCTGAACTTCTTCAGTTCAGTTCAGTCACTCAGTTGTGTCCGACTCTTCGTGACCTCATGGACCACAGCACACCAGGCCTCCCTGTCCATCACCAACTTCCGGAGTCTACTCAAACTCATCTCCACTGAGTCGGTGGTGCCATCCAACCATCTCATCCTCTGTCATCCCCTTCTCCTCCTGCCTCCAATCTTTCCCAGCATCAGGGTCTTTTCAAATGTGAATCACCTCTTCACATCAGGTGGCCAAAGTACTGGAGCTTCAGCTTCAGCATCAGTCCTTCCAATGAATATTCAGGACTGATCTCCTTTAGTTTTTTTTTTTATCTTTGTATTTGGAATCACAAAATTAATCACAAAATCAACAATTAACAATAAGCACATGATATATACATAATGGATATATTATATATATGCATGCATGCTTGCTAGGTCATTTCAGTCATGTCCAACGCTGCCACCCTATGGACTGTAGCCCCCTGCCCCCCAGGCTCCTCTGTCCATGGGATTCTCCAGGCAAGAATACTGGAGTGGGTTGTCATCCCCTTCTCCAAGGGATCTCCCGACCCAGGGATTGAACCCATGTCTCATATCTACCTGCACTGGCAGGTGGGTTCTCTAGCACTGGCACCACCTGAGAAGCCCCATACATACGCATACATACATATATAGGCAGATATCTATCTAGAACAATAAGTATACATATAAAATGCAGAAGCCTGTACAACAAACTATGCAAAGTTTGGCCCATGGACTGGCTAGTGGCAGCTTTACAGCATCAGTTTGTTCTAGCTTCCAGCCTAAAGATTTCAGAGCTATTGGAAGTCAGACTCAGTACCCACTTTACATGGGAAGGCCCAGTTCACTTCCCTTTCTTAGAACACCAAATGGCATCCAGGAAGACATACCTGAACTTCTTCAGTTCAGTTCAGTCACTCAGTTGTGTCCGACTCTTCGTGACCTCATGGACCACAGCACACCAGGCCTCCCTGTCCATCACCAACTTCCGGAGTCTACTCAAACTCATCTCCACTGAGTCGGTGGTGCCATCCAACCATCTCATCCTCTGTCATCCCCTTCTCCTCCTGCCTCCAATCTTTCCCAGCATCAGGGTCTTTTCAAATGTGAATCACCTCTTCACATCAGGTGGCCAAAGTACTGGAGCTTCAGCTTCAGCATCAGTCCTTCCAATGAATATTCAGGACTGATCTCCTTTAGCACGGACTGGATTGGATCTCCTTGCAGTCCAAGGGACTCTCAAGAGTCTTCTCCAACACCACAGTTCAAAAGCATCAATTCTTCAGCCCTCAGCTTTCTTTATAGTCCAACTCTCACATCCATAAATGACTCCTGGAAAAACCATAGCTTTGACTAGATGGACCTTTGTTGGCAAGTAATGTCTCTGCTTTTTAATATGCTGTCTAGGTTGGTCATAACTTTTCTTCCAAGGAGTAAGTGTCTTTTAAGTTCATGGCTGCAGTCACCATCTGCAGTGATTTTGGAGCCCCCAAAAATAAAGTCTGTCACTGTTTCCACTATTTCCCCATGTATCTGCCATGAAGTGATGGGACTAGATGCCATCTCTTGGTTTTCTGAATGTTGAGCTTTAAGCCAACTTTTTCACTCTCTGAGTTCTATCAGTAATCCAGAGCCAAGGGGAATAATCCAGGGGACAAACGCTTCTGTCTCCAGACTCCCTCCAGGCATCTGGCGATCCTCAGGCAGCTGAGGTGGACAGGCCACACGGCGACAAGCAAATAGGAAACAGGCCTCTGTCCGGGTGGTCTGCTGCTCAGTGTCCATCACAGGCCAGGGAGCCATAAACAGCTGTCTAGCAAGGAGGCCAGCGCATGCCCAATGTGGACAGCGACGAACCAGCCTTCCCTGCTTGCCACGCCTTCTGCCCCAGGCATTCCCCAATGGGCTGCCAACAAGGACGAGGGACAGCCTTTTCTTCACCAAGTAGGTCACATCAAGTTGACCAATAGAAACCACCCAAAGGCTGTGTCCACACATGGACAGTTGTCGTGGCAGAGGGGTCAATCAGTTTGTAAATAGGGAATCTCACTCAGGCATCCTGTGGTTTAGAGAAGAAAAGGAAGCCATGGATGTTTAATCGGTTGCCCGAGTGCCCCAGAGCCATTGTGTACAACGAGTGGAGACTACAGTTCCTCTGCTCCACCAAATGTGTGGAAATCACTTCATATTTGAAGCTACTTTTCTGAGTGTAAGTTGAGATGGTTGGACCAGACCTTGGAATCGTAGAATATTGGAGAATGACTGTTGAGCTAAACCAACCCCCTCATAGGACAGATGAGCAAATTGAGGCTGGTTTCATATATTAAGCATGTTTCTTGAGCTCAACTGTGTGTCAGGTGAAGTGTTAGATGCTAAAGTAGTGAGCAAAAATATACACAGTCCCTTCCCTCAAGGTGCTTGCAGTACAGTGGGGGGCAGGGAGAGAGAGACATTGATTGAATAACCACATGTATGAAAGCCTAGCACAAGCTGAGCTCTGTGGAGAGGAACTCAGTATACTAAGAACACATTTCAGGCAGACCTGATCCAGTGAAGTTAGTCCTGTAGGGAAGTTCTTTTATATCTAGACCTGAAGGAATGATAGGCTTTGACTAGTTGCGGGAGTTGGTGAGGAGGAAGAGGCAGAGAAAAAGCAAATGCAAAGACCCTGAGGCCATAGAGAGCAGGGGGACTTTTAGGATTCTAAAAACTGCCAGGGGGTGAGGGGCTAGAACAGAGAAAGATAGGCAGAGAGTGGGGCAAGATGAGACCAGAGTGGGAGGCAGAGACACCCTCCAAGACGTAGTATGAAGGGGTTGTGTATTGGTTAAAATTCTAAGATAGTTTGTAACACTTCAAGGCCCTTTTGTTCTTGATGTGCTCAGTCATGTCCAACTCTTTGCAATCCCATGGACTGTAGCCCGCCAGGCTTCTCTGTCCATGGGATTCTCCAGGCAAGAATACTGGAGTGGGTTGCTGTGCCCTCCTCCAGGGGATCTTGGAGGAGGTATCAAACCCGCATCTATTGCCTCTCCCACATTGCACATTGCAAGAAGATTCTTTACCACTTAGCCACAGGGGATGCCCCCAATGTCCTGTAATCCCTCTCTTTTGAGTCTAGGTAGGCAGGACCTATGAATATGATGGAATGTTACTCCTAAAGTTATGCTACATTAAAGAGCAAAAGGGCTTTGCAGATATGACTAAGGTTCCCAATAAATTGCCTTTGAGTAAAATTAAAGGATTGGAGAAGGCAATGGCAACCCACTCCAGTACTCTTGCCTGGAAAATCCCATGGATGGGAGAGCCTGGTAGGTTGCAGTCCATGGGGTTGCTAAGAGTAAGACACAACTGAGTGACTTCACTTTCACTTTTCACTTTTATGCATTGGAGAAGGAAATGGCAACCTACTCCAGTGTTCTTGCCTGGAGAATCCCAGGGACGGGGGAGCTTGGTGGGCTGCCATCTATGGGGTAGCACAGAGTTGGGCACACCTGACACGACTTAGCAGCAGCAGAAGAAGAAAAATTAAAGGATAATTATCGTGGGAAGGCCTGATCTAATCAAGATCAGCAGCAGCAGTAGCAGCAGATGCTCCTCTGCTGGCCGGATAAAAAAGAACTGGCCATCTTAAGAGCTCCCTGTGGTGGGGGCTGTGTGACTGTGTCCTGAGGGTGGCCTCTAGGAGCTGAGAGGAATCCCTGGGCAACAGCCAGCAAGAAAATGGGAACCTCTGTCCTGTGGACACAAGCAAATGAAATCCGCCAACCACCTAATTCAATCGAAGAGGATCCTGAGCCCCAGGTGAGACCACAGCCTCAGTCAACACCTACATTTCAGCCTTGTGAGACTCTGAGCAGAGAACTTGGCCCGCTACACTCATAATTCTGACCCACAGAAACTGTGAGACAACAAACGGGTCTCTCAAGTCCTCACCGACTTGATGGACGTGAGTCTGAGTGAACTCCGGGAGTTGGTGATGGACAGGGAGGCCTGGCGTGCTGCAATTCATGGGGTTGCAAAGAGTCGGACAGGGCTGCGCGACTGAACTGAAGTCCTTGAGTGTGTGTGTTTGTTTGTTGTAATTGGTTGTGTTGTGACAAACACTCATATAGCTGTTTAAAGATGTTGGTATTTACCTTTAGAACATTAGGAAGTCATTGGGGAATTTTAAAGAGGGGCTTGGAGGGGGTAACATAATCTCCCTGGGTTTCTGGAGATTCCTTAGGCTCCTATGTGAAGAATGAACTTGAAAGCAAGAGTCCAGTAAGACGGCAAGAGATGGTAGTGGTTCTGATGCTCGGTTTGGTCACAGAGACAGACAGAAAAGATACAGACAGTAACCAAGGAAAAGTCTGACTCTTACCTTCAGAAATATATACTGAAATATTTGCTTCAAAACAATCCAAAAGGTAAGGGAGAGAATAGATGATACAAAATTTTCCATGTTTTAATAATATTTCAAGCTAATAGAAGCAACATTTTTATTATATACTAGTATTTCGATTTTGTATATATACAACTGGCTTTCCTGGTGGTGCAGAGGTTAAAGCGTCTGCCTGCAATGTGGGAGACCTGGGTTCGATCCCTGGGTCGGGAAGATCCCCTGGAGAAGGAAATGGCAACCCACCCAGTATTCTTGCCTGGAGAATCCCATGGACAGAGGAGCTTTGTGGGCTACAGTCCACGGGTCGCAGAGTCGGACACGACTGAGCGACTTCACTCACTCATATATACAACTATATTAATTTTTAGTTAAAATATATACACAGTGAAACATAAATCTCAAGAGTACAGGCTGATAAATTTTGAAGAGAGCATATACTTACAGGACCCATTCTCCCTGCCATCCCAGAAAAGCTCCCTCCACTCCCCACCCAGCTAATATCAGCTCTCTATCCAGAGGCAAAATTTACTAATAAATTCAATAAAGTTGCAGAATACAAAATCAACATATAAAAATCAGTTTCACTTCTATACACTAATTAAAAACTATCCAAAAAAATTAATTGAGGACAATTTCATTTATAATATCATTAAAAAGAGTAAAATACTTAGGAATAAACTTGACTAAAGAGGTAAAACTCATGTACACTGAAAACTAAAAAACATTGAAAGAAATTAAAGGCACAAATGAATGGAAATACATGTGTTAGTGGATTAGAAGATTTAACATTTAAAATGTGCATATTACCCAAAGTGCTCTACAGAATCAATGTAATCCCCATTATGTATCAAATTTTTAATTCATTTTATCTTTATCCTATAGTTCATTTTTATCCTGTAAAAATAATCACAAAGTGCATAAAGATGTATGATCATAACCATGTTTTAGAATGGAAAGAAATGAAAAACACTCTGTGTCCATCACAATGATACAGTGGAGTACTGTGTAGTCATTAATGTGTTTATGAAATTCTACATTAACATATTAAAATGTTCACAATAAATTATTGGGTGAAATAGCAATTATAGAGCATAATGTACAGTACATCCCACTAAAGTAAGTTTGTGACTCTAGGAATATTTGCAGATCCATCCAATTCCTAAAAATCTGGGTGAGGGGATTTATGATTCTTCTTTATAATTTTCCAAGATTCTGTACTTTTTTGGGTAATGAACAAAAATGTTTTGTAATCGGATGGAAAAAATATTTTATTTTGAGTGAGCAAGTGAGTAACAGGAAATGACACAGGCAAGAAACATACCTGGAATGTGATTTCCAGTGAGAATGGTCCTGCAAAGCAGTGGCGCATGAGCCTTGTCATGCTTGCTACGGAGAGGACTGCTCAAGAGACTGGCCAGACCTTCAATCTGCCTGTTCTCCAGCTCCCACCTACCTCTGTCCTAGTTCAGCCTCAGATTCCTCATTTGTTAAACAAAATTTTAGTAGGTTGCCTGTAACCATGGAGCTGGGCTTCCCTGGTGGCTCATTAGTAAAGAATCCACCTACAATGCAGGAGACTTGAGTTCGATCCCTGGGTCAGGAAGATACCCTGGAGGAGGGCATGGCAACCTATTCTAGTATTCTTGCCTGGAGAAGCCCATGGACAGAGGAGCCTGGCAGGCTACATCCATGGAGTTGCAAAGAGTCAAACATGACTTAGTAACTAAGTAACAGCAACTCATGGAGATAACAGGTGAAAAACACCTGAACTTGAACCCAAAAGCTGTACATCATTGTCCACCTGAACAACCTTGGCTGTCTCTCCCCACCTCTTACAGATGTCCATCACAGCCGCCAAAGACTTAGCTACAACTCTTTCTTCATGATCCACCATTCAGTTTAGACTTGTGCTGTCACATGAGGCTGTTTACACTGAAACTAATCCAAATGAAATAGCATTTTAGAATTCATTTCTTTAGTTGCACTTTGCACTTCTCAAGCACTCAGTAGCCCCACATAGCTAGTGGCTACCATGTTGGAGAACACAAACACAGGCTGTTTCCATCATCACAGAAGGTGCTGAAATGAGAGGCCAGGAATGGTGCACTGGGTTCTCAGTGACCAGCTGAGTATCTAGTACCCAAAAGGCCTGCACTGAGTGAGTGAAGAATTAATGATTCAATCCATCAAATCCTAACAAACTGAGGCTAAGTGGGAAAGGTATTTTGCAGGAGCTAACTTTTCAGCCAAGTGCCAAAAGGTAATTATATAAATGGGTGGGTCAAGAGAGGGTAGAGTATTCCATATGGGAAAAGACATTGATTTAGTGAGTAATGTGAAGGGAATTGGCAACGTCGAGCTATTGTTCTCAAGCTCTTTTTTGCTGCCAATTAAAAATCTTCTTAGGCGGTGTTTTCTTATCAGACTTCCTCCCTGATTTGGTATTATTGTAAGGTCTGCACTGACTAATTGGGCTCTTGGCAGTTGAACAGTCAGGCAATTTTTTTAAGTCTTTTAATTTTTTTCATTATTTTTTTGATTGAAGGTGAAATCATATACCCTAGAGAACTACAAGAAATTTTCCAAGAGACTTTCAACCCAAATGCCCACTAGTTCAAGTGTTCGTATAACCATCATCAAAAAGGATGTGTCCTAAATGGCCCTGGAGTGTAGCAGGGAGAGAGTTGAATTCCGTGAAGAAGCTGTATTCAATCCCCAGTTATTCAAGCCAGTTATTGCTGGAGGCATAAAAGCAAGAGCTGTCCCAAACCAATTCTAAGAATCATCTTCTTTCTTTTATTCCAAATCTAATATTAGTCCAGACTACATGGGGTAGGGGTGTTAATCCAGTTAGCTTTACCACTTACTAGCTGTGTGACATTTCTGAGCCTCAGTTCCTTCTTCTGTAAAATGGGAATAATAGAAGTGTTGTGCTGTGTTTAGTCACTCAAGTGTGTCCAACTCTTTGTGACTCCATGGACTATAACTTGCCAGGCTCCTCTGTCTATGGGGACTCTCCAGGCATTCTCATGGCAAGAATGAGTTGCCATGCCCTCCTCCAGGGGATCTTCCCAACCGAGGGATCAAAGCCAGGTGTCCCACAATGCAGGCGGTTTCTTTACCATCTGAGCCACTGGGACCCATAGAAGTGTTAGGAGTAATAAATACACTAATGTATATGAAGTACTTAGTGCAACGCCAAGTGAAATTCAAGTCGCTCAGTCGTGTCCGACTCTTTGCGACCCCCACGTAGGAGTGAATATGAACTACATAATGGTAAAGAACCTGCCTTCCAATGAGGGAGACACAAAGACACGAGTTCAGTCTCTGGGTCAGGAAGATCCCCTGGAGGAAGAAATGGCAACCCACTCCAGTATTCTTACCTGGAAAATCCCATGGACAGAGCAGCCTGATGAGCTACAGTCCGTGGGGTTGCAAAGAGTTGGGCACGACTGAGTAACTAAACACACACACACAAACAATAAATAACTAAAAGGTACATGCTTTGCCATAGCTCCAAATGTTATTGCAATTGACTAGTGTTGAGAATGAAAGTAATAACCCTTAAGTATATCATTTATAAAGCTATTAAACACAAATCTTTATAGCGATCTGGAAACCCCTCACCCTGCTTCATTATCACCGTGATCCAAACCACCATCACCCATGCTGGCACTAGTACAATAGCCACTCACCTGGTGCCCCAGTATCCACTCTTATTCCTCATATGGCACTAACAGTATCTTTTCTTAATGGTAAATCAAATTTCATTGCCTCTCTATTTAACCCACCAGTGGCTACTCTTCTAAAAGGGTGGCAGAGTGGAGTTTCAAATTTGTCACCAATGAAAATTTGTTTAGATGTCCACTAGGTCCAAACAGCCTGTGTCTCATCCAGTTGACCATAGAACAACAGGGATCTGAGTTGTGCAGGTCCACTTATAGTGGATTTTTCCCGCTAGATAAATATCTCAGTCCTACATGATCCGCAGTGGGTTGAGTTGTGGATGGCATATGAAGGGCTTACTCTACAGTTACACCCGGGTTTTCTGTTGCACCTTTAACCCCTTAATTGCTCAAAGGTCAACTGTACCATTGTTGTCCTTCTAGCAGGGAAAGGAAACTGAGGTTCAAGAAGGTTCAGAGAGAATAAGAAACTTACCAGAGGTTAGCCAGCATGTTAATGGGCGGCGGGGTGAACGCTGAATCCAAACCTCTTCCTCTTAATCTCAGTGATGAATGGCTGGCCTGTAATTGCTGAACTATAGAGTATAAGAACTCATAACCCAGGTGCCCTCTGCCCATTCCCAGGCTGGGAGCCTGGGAAAGGTCATGTTAATCTCTTAATTGCCTTGTCCTTGAAAATACCTTTCACAGAACAGAGAAGAGGTGTATGGGGTGTTCTCTTCTGCCACAGCCTCCTGTTCCTAAGACTCAGTCCCTGTAGAGTTCTTCTGCAAGCCTCCAGACCTTCTCAGCCTGACTTTTCCATGTCTTGATTTTGTGCTCCTTCTCCAGAATGTTCTTAGGCTTGACACAAAGGAAGTGCCTATGCCATGGCTAACATCTACCCAAAATATTTAACATTCTGTGTCCAGTAACTTTGCAGAAGGGGCCAGGAGACATGAGCACATCACTGATCTGTTTATATTGTCCTTGCAGACAGACCAACTTGAAATTAAGCTATACCGACCTCCAATGTATGGTTTCTGCCATTTGGCATCCAGTGAACATTGATTAGTAATTAACTTCTCAGGCTGATACTACATCTTCTTCATTCCTGAATACTACCAATAACTTCATTCCATTGTCTGCACAGTTGCACATGTATATAACTTTCTACTCAAATATTTATAGCATCATATATAGTTTTATATATTGTGCTATCATATGTTTTCATGTCTATGCTTGTAACTTCAGTTACTAGCTACATGCTGACAACTCCCAAATTTATATCTTCATTCCAGACATTGCTTCTAAGTTCCAGACCCATATATCCAGCAGCCCACTCAACATCCCCACTTTCATGTCTCACAGATGCACAAGCTCAGCAAGCCCCAAATGAAACTCCTGATCTGCCTTCCAGAGCGTGTTCATCCTCCCATGCTCCTTATCTCAGGAAGTAGCAGGAACCATCCAACCAGGTGTCCAAGCCAAAAAACCTGGAAGCCATCCTTAACACCATCTCTCCTTGCCTACCAGATCCATTCTTTCCATGTCTGGACAGCTCTGCCTCTTAGTCATTCATTCATCAATCTATTCATCTATGTTACAGTTTCTTATTCTGCAGCACTGTATGAAAAGTGGGTGATACCATGGTGAATAAGATGGTTATGGTCCTTTCTTCTCAGAATCATAGTCATAAACCACAACTGCACATTTTGTTGAATGAGTGAATAATATGCATACAGAAAGATGGTTTATACAGGACAGAAAAGTTCTATAATTTCACCAATGTGCAATTGCATATTTTCCACTAAATCTTGTCAAGGACCATCTACAGAGAGAGTGTAGGGGCTGAGGGCATGGACTTTAAAGTCACAGACAGAATTATTTGGTTAATTAGTTATTAAATACTTATGACACATCTATTGTCTTAGTCTGCTCAGGCTGCTATTACAAAATAGCTTATTGTTGTTGTTCAGTCAATAAGTTGTGTCCAACTCTTTGCAAGCCTGTGGACTGTAGTACCCCAGGCTTCATCCTTCACTGTCTCTTGGGGTTTGCTCAAATTCATGTCCATTGGGTTGGTGATGCTATCTAACCATCTCATCGTCTACCACCCCTTTTCCTTTCACCTTCAATCTTTCCCAGCATCAGGATCTTTTCCAATGATTCAGCTGTTTGTACCAGATGGCCAAAATAGACTGAGTGGCTAAAACAACGGACCTTTCTTTCTCATAGTATTAGAAGTTTGAAAGTCCAAGATCAAGGTGCCAGTTGATTCAGCTCTTGGTGAGAGCCCCCTTCTTGGTCTGCAAATTGTTGATGTCTTGCTATATCCTTACATGTTAGGGAAAGAGCAAGAGCCCTGGATCTCTTTCTCTTCAGTTCAGTCACTCAGCTGTGTCCAACTCTTTGCATCCCCATGGACTGCAGCACGCCAGGCTTCCCTGTCCATCACCAACTCCCAGAGCTTGCTCAAACTCATGTCCATCGAGTCGGTGATGCCATCCAACCATCTCATCCTCTGTTGTCCCCTTCTCCTCCTACCTTCAATCTTTCCCAGCATCAGGGTCTTTTCCAATGAGTCAGTTCTTCACATCAGGTGGCCAAAGTATTGGAGTTTCAGCTTCAGCATCAGTCCTTCCAATGAATGTTCAGGACTGATTTCCTTTAGGATGGACTGGATTGGATCTCCTTGCAGTCCAAGGGATCTCAAGAGTCTTCTTCAACATTGCCATTCAAAAGCATCGATTCTTTGGTGCTCAGCTTTCTTTATAGTCCAACTGTCACATCCATACATGACTACTGGAAAAACCATAGCTTTAACTAGATGGACCTTTGTTGGCAAAGTAACGTCTCTGCTCTTTAATAGGCTGTCTAGGTTGGTCACAGCTTTTCTTCCAAGGAGCAAGCGTCTTTTAATTTCATTGCTGCAGTCACCATCTGCAGTGATTTTGGAGTCCAAAAATCTCTTCCTCTTAGACAAGCACTGATCCCATTATGATTTCATCTAAACCTATTTGCCTCCCTGGGTCCTTTCAAAATGCCAGCACATTTGGGAATTAAGGCTTCAACAGAAGGCATTGTTTCTGTTGAGGACAGAAACTTTCAGTCCACAACACCTACTATGTGCTGAACCCTGTCCTAGGAACTGGGAGTTTAGCTAAGAATGAGCAGTGCCTCTGCACCCCCAGCACCTTGGAACACTTCCTATGTCTGGGAGATAGTTCATCTTGATGGGAAAAAGAAATTTCTTGTCTCTATAACTTACTTTTTCAAACTCCTTTGCAGCTAAGTTGCAGGCATTAACCTGGGCTCAGACTTTCAGAAGCCTCTGTAAATTATATGTTGCAAGGAAATTGGCACCATGGAGAATTTGCTTAAAGAATAGTGGCAGACACATCCAGCTCCCAGAGGCAACAATAGGAGAAGTTCTGGCATGAGTAACCCAACTGTGACATTAGCAGTAAAAGCTGCTGAATGTAGAATGTTGTTCCATGCCTGCTTCTTTAGGGCCAGTTAATATCTTTTATGAAATCAACTTCTTGTTTAAACAAACCAATATTGAGTTCTGTTTCCAACTAAGCTGAGTATCTCTGGGCAAATTATCTAACTTCTTTCAGCTTGTTTCCTCATCTACAAAATGAAAGCCATTCAGCGCAATAGTTCATGGGCTTCTTCGGTAGATTGATTGTGATTTTCATCAGGGCTTTCCAGCTTTGATATCTCCATTGCTCTTATGGAATAAGCATCATTCTAAGAACTCGAGGACTAGACTTCCATTTCCCCTTCTTCTATGGTTCCTCTCACTTCTTTCTTAGACAAGAATCTCCTTCCTGAGCTTTTAGTTAATCCATCCAGTTTTGGGAATTAAAACCAGGCCTCTTGGAAATAAGGTAGAATTTAAAGACAGACAGACAGGCAGGCAGGCAGGCATGTATGTGTGTGCAGTTGTGTCCAATTCTTTGTGACCCCATGGACTAGAGCTCACCAGGCAAGAATACAGGAGTAGGTTACCATCTCCTTCTCCAAGGGATCTTCCCAATCCAGGGATTGAACCCATGTCTCCTGCAATGGCAGATGGATTCTTTACCACTGAGCAACCTGGGAAGCCCACAGTCAGACGGATCTGGGTGTGAATCTTGTCTCTACCCCTTATCAGTGTACAGCCTCAGGGAACTCGCCCCATATTTCCTGTTTTTGAGCTTTGGACACTTTAACTGCAGAATGAGATCTCTTATGCCCCTGGGCATATCACCACACTCCAGACAACAGATAGCCCATACCATAGAGGTTGTTTGTAAGTGGTTTATCAGCTAACAGTGAAAAATATTCAGATTTTTGCTCCTTTGTTATAGTATTTAATAGTCTGCCATGTTGTTGATTTTCACAACAACCTTAAGATGGGTATGCAGGATAGTTATTTTAATTCCCATTTCATAAAAGAAGAAACTGAGAGGATCAGAGAAGTTGAATCTAAGTCAGTGCTTTTTCAGTTACACTCAAGTTTTAAGGATGGGCAGAGTATTTCACTTAGGTTCTTTGTCTTTTGAACCAAAAGCTGTGACAGTAAATTAAAGCTGTCTAGTTTTCAAGCATACCAGACATTCATCTTTAAACCATCTTCCTACTTTTGGAGAAACCCCCCTACTATGTGATCCCACAAGGAAAGCCAAAGAAGCCTCTTTGTACTCTCTGGAACCAGGCACAGAACCTGGGATCAGTCATTGGGTTGTTCCAACTCAGGCCTGTGATACTGAAGCAAGCAATCCAGTGACATGGAGATAGCTGAGGATTTTTATCCAGTGACATTGAGGTTCAGTGCCAGAAACCTCAGGGTCCAGGAGCAGCAGCAGTGGTGATATAGTGGTAGGGTGCTCACAAGAGGCTTCAGTTGTGGCCTAATCCCCCTGTTGTTGTTGTTGGCCAGTCACTAAATAATGTCCAACTCTTTCCAACTCCATGGACTGCAGCACGCCAGGTTTCCCTGTCCTTCTCTGTCTCCTGGAGTTTGCTCAAACTCATGTCCATTGAGTCAGTGATGCCATCCAACCATCTCATCCTCTTTAGCCCCCTTCTCCTCTTGGAGAAGGGAAGGGCAAACCACTCCAGTGTTCTTGCTTCAGTAACTTCCCTGGAATACACTTATTTCCTAAATGTGATTCTCTGGTTTTCCACCAATTTTGGAAGCTACTCAATATCTCCTCAATACATACATTTTCTGTCCAAATCTGTGGCTTACACCCCATAACCTTGAATGATACTCTAAGGGGAACATCTACAGGAAATACTGAGATGTTCTCTCTAACACACTTGGCCTCAAAGAAGGATTTATGGATAGACTGGCCTAGCCTGAGCTCTATCCAACTCAAGAATGGAAGGACAGAGGGACTTTAAGCCATCTACAGAGCAGGTCCATAACAAAGGTCACATGGGCTGGCCAGGTACATGATCTGGCCAGGTTGCTGAGTTCTCTGTATTTCTGTACACATGATAAACCCCACAGCCACAAAAAGGCAACCTCAATACAACAGAAATGCATTACAGACCAGGGCCAGTGTAGTAAGTGAATGACTGAAAAGATCCTGGGAGAGAGTGTTTTACAAAATGATCTTAGTGAGAAGCTACCACCAAGAAGAAAACAGGCACTGACTTGGAGCAAAAAGAAAGGTTAACTTATTAGAAATCCTAATGAAGACTATTTAAGAACTTCCTTCTATAGAGCAAATGCTGCCTGATTTGTGTTATTTCAGGGTATTCAAGAGGAAGAGACCCAAAAACTCTGCAATTAGCCTACAATGGAATCTTCCCCAAATGTCAAAATCTATCTACCATGAGTCTTGCAGGCATGCTTCCACGCATCAACTTGCTTACCTTTTCCAAATAGTTCTGTAAGATGACTATTATCCTCTTTGCACTGTTTATTTTACAAATGAGGAAACCAAAAGTCAAGAAGGTTAAGTGATTCGCCCAGGGTTACCCAGGTATTAAGTGGTGGAGCTGGAGGAGAGCCCAGGATCTGGCTGGCTCCAAAAGTCACATTCTTTCCACTAGCCCCCCACACCATTTTCCTTCCCAAGGTGATTGTCAAGATCCTTTGCCAAAAATGCTAACAACTAATGTCTCTGGCAGTGGAATAGATAGGAAGTCTCTTGGTGGCCCTGGTGACACACAGGAGTAGCTGCCCATGAGATATGAGTTTGTCGGGATGGGCAGGGCTGTCAGAGAGGCGAAGTGATTTCTGACTTGGCTGTTTGTCTCAGGATGTCCTGGTGGCGTTATTAATTCAGGAAGGGTAAGGAAGAGAGAGGTTGAGGGGTAGGGAAGGAGAAAAAAGAGGGGAGAGGGAATGGAGGGAAAGGGAGAAAGAGGGGCTTTGCTCTCATGCATAGCCACATTTCTGCCTTGCATGGAGTTCACACCCCCCAAATCCAAGACAGCAGCTCCTCTCCAGAAGCAGTCAGTGCCCTTCAATAAGCCCCTCACAGCACCCACTCTCTCTCCCTCCTCAGAGGCTCTGTGTCAGGGCTCCATCCTGACAGACTGCTTCATCAGTCTTGCTTCTCCACTGAACAAGAACCTCTTTGGAGCTGTGTTTGGAGCTGTACTAGATGGAATTTGGGACAAGAAGTAAGAAAGGGAATAATTTTTTCACCTTGAACAGAATACCCATGGTAGTGATTTAATTCACATGAGTTGCTTCAACTCAGAAATTTCTGAGAGTCAAGTTGACCCTACCCCCAGCAACCTAAACAGAATACCAGAGGGGCAGAGACCATATGGGAAGAGCAGCCCCTTAAGCAGGAGTTGAAAGGATTCAGCTCCCCTGAGGAGACAGCAGCACCCTACCCTGACTATGGATATGATCTCGGGTAGTCTCAGCCTGCAGCAGCTCGGAGCAGGGCCTGGGTTCCCAACCAGAGCCTGAGCTGGGTTGTGGCAGTGAGAGCACCAGATCCTAGCTACTAGACCAGTGGTCAGTGACAAGGATCCTGGCCTTTGCAGACAAGAATTTCCACAAAGACAGAAAGTAGTGAAGCAAGTTAAGTATTTATTAGGAGGAAAAAGAGTACATATAGTACATCTGGAGAGACACACGGGCAGGCTCAGAGGGAGAGTCCCTGAGTTGCTAGGCTGAGCCCTCATGGCAGTCTGAATTACTTTTATGGGACATTTCCTCCGAGTCTCCTTTGGTCAACCATTCTGACTTGCCTGGTTCACAGGCCATATTATATACCTCAGGATCCTCCCACGTGTGCACACCCATCTCTTAGCCAAGATGGACCTACCGAAAAGGCGTCAGAGTAGAACATCCCTCGATGTGACTCCCCTTTGGCCTCCAAGGAGCCTTTTCTGCACAGGTGTGGTTGAGGAGGTCTCTTGACTTTGTGGGTCTGTGCAGGGTCCAGCCTCCTCCCTTAATTGTCCTGCTATTCTTGTCTTGGAGTTTTGATTAGTAGAGAATACATTTCCAACTGTTTTACCCTGGGGGGCCCAACTGCCTCCTGCCTCAGGTTGACTATGACAAAAATGGGGTAACATTCAGAAGGGACATGTTTTCCCCACCCTGTGTGTTCACTGTGGTGAGAGGGGTTCCCCTGACCACACCTGGCCTCTTGTTCAACCTCTCATTATTCCCTGGGGAAACTGTGAGTTACTTGGTGGGCAAACAAGAGCCCTCTGTCTGTTTCTTAAATGGGTGGTGCTGGTGTGTCAAAGATTAGCAAGGATTAGTTGGTCTCTCTTCTGCGTCCTCTTCTCCCTAGCAGAATGTGCTGTTTGCAGACTCCAGTGCACTCTCAGGCTGGTTCCTCCGAAGTCCGTCTGGGTCTGGGAAGTCAACAAGCCCATGTGAGCTGTCACTCAAAAGCGCTCCAGCCGTAAAGGTGACGGTTCAGCCCCATCCACCTCATGCCTTTGCCTTGGCTCTGAACCCAAAAGGAAAGAAAAGATATTAATTTTGCCCCCTCAAAACCCCAGCTAGCAAAAATGAGAGCTGTGATGATTAATATTATCATTTCCTTGTTTCTGAGGCAAATTTATCAACAACAAAAACTTGGGATTTCCATCTCCACTGGTTTATTCAGACACGTCCCAGTATCCCTGCAAACGGCCTCAAGCTCAGCACTCACGCCCTCACAGCAACTCCTCTGTACTCTTCACCCACAAACACCCCATCCATCACTCCGCACCCACATAGTTTCCTGTCTTCTTAGCACATAAACTCTTTGCTCAGTAACAGGGCACTTACAATCCAAGGTCACTTACCATGCAAAAGAGGCAGACATAAAGAATGTTGAGATCCCCATTGTCCCACTGTCTTGGATGAGGCCCTTGTTAAGTCAGTTTTGCAAAAGCCTGCCAAGCATTTAGAAGGAGGAAGGGTCTTACCCGCAGGCCTGTGCAGTCCCTGGAGGGTTTGCAGACATTCCTATCCACTGAGGTAAGGGGACTGGACAACAATATAGTGCCACTGGGTCTGTGGGAATGTGTGCGCCTGCACACAAGTGCGTGTGTGTCTGCTTGAGCCCAGGCCTCTGACAAGCCCAGTGTCCTTTAGTTTCTAACTAAGAACCAACAGTTGGCAACTTGTAAATTAGCAAAGAAAGGGAGGGAGGAAGTTTTTGCTACAGAATGGCTTACGTTGTGCTTGGTAGACAACCTGAGGGTGGGGCCTAGGAGGACTTGAGAATGTGTTTATTTAACACTTTATTTCACATTAAGGAAGAGGTGACTGGGACTTCCCTGGTGGTCAAGTGGCTAAGACCCTGCACTCCCAAAGCAGGGAGCCTGAGTTCAATCCCTGCTGCTGCTGCTGCTGCTGCTGCTGCTAAGTCACTACGTCGTGTCCGACTCTGTGTGACCCCAGAGATGGCAGCCCACCAGGCTCCCCCGTCCCTGGGATTCTCCAGGCAAGAGCACTGGAGTGGGTTGCCATTTCCTTCTCCAATGCATGAAAGTGAAAAGTGAAAGAGAAGTCGCTCAGTCGTCTCCGAGACTTTGCGACCCCATGGACCGCAGGCTACAAGGCTCCTCTGTCCATGGGATTTTCCAGGCAAGAGTACTGGAGTGGGGTGCCATCGCCTTCTCCAGTTCAATCCCTGGTCTAGGTTTAATCCCTGGAACTAGATCCCATATACTGCAACTAAGATTTCACATGCTGCAACTGAAGATCCCATGTGCCCCAACTAAGACCTGATGCAGCCAAATAAAAAAATAAAAATATTTAAAAAGGAAGAAATGACTGTACAAAGAATTGGGGTGCTGATGGAGATTATAGGGGAAACTTCAAGCTTCCCCATTGAGAAAATATTTCTTGCCATGTCAGTAAACAAGGATGTCACAGTTATCAGCGATTGCAGCCCAGCACAAGCTGGAAGTAAGATTGCCAGGAGAAATATCAATAACCTCAGATATGCAGATGACACCACCCTTATGGCAGAAAGTGAAGAGGAACTAAAAAGCCTCTTGATGAAAGTGAAAGAGGAGAGTGAAAAGATTGGCTTAAAGCTCAACATTCAGAAAACGAAGATCATGGCATCCAGTCCCATCACTTCATGGGAAATAGATGGGGAAACAATGTCAGAGTTTATTTTGGGGGCTCTAAAATCACTGCAGATGGTGATTGCAGCCATGAAATTAAAAGACACTTACTCCTTGGAAGGAAAGTTATGATCAACCTATATAGCATATTAAAAAAGCAGAGACATTACTTTGCCAAGAAAGGTCCGTCTAGTCAAGGCTATGGTTTTTCCACTGGTCATGTATGGATGTGAGAGTTGGACTGTGAAGAAAGCTGAACGCCAAATAATTGGTGCTTTTGAACTGTGGTGTTGGAGAAGACTCTTGAGAGTCCCTTGGACTCAAGGAGATCCACTCAGTCCATTCTAAAGGAGATCAGTCCTTGGTGTTCATTGGAAGGACTGATGCTAAAGCTGAAACTCCAATACTTTGGCCACCTCATATGAAGAGTTGACTCACTGGAAAAGACTCTGATGCTGGGAGGGATTGGGGGTGGGAGGAGAAGGGGACGACAGAGGATGAGATGGCTGGATGGCATCACGGACTCAATGGACTTGAGTTTGAGTGAACTCCAGGAGTTGGTGATGGACAGGGAGGCCTGGTGTGCTGCAATTCATGGGGTCACAAAGAGTCGGACACGACTGAGTGAATAAACTGAACTGAACTGAATGTGAGCCCTAAGGGAACTCAAGAAGGAGAGGAATACCTACCCTCCAGCAATCATCAGACTATAGCCGCTCCCTACAGTGAGCCCTGAGAAGCTCAGGATATGAAAAACATGGGATACAGGCCCCAAATAGCTGCGGTATATATCAAAGGAATGATTTCAGTGAGCCCGGAATCTTGCATCTTCCCATACATAGAAAAGCGCTAAATCCCTTAACTTGGGTTATCTGGTTTTCTTTAATTAACAATAATCTTTTGATGTTCAGGCTACCTGCCCTTTGTTGCAAAACTTCTATATAACACAGATCCTCTTTTCACCTCTTCGGAGTGGTTCTCTCAGGGTTACTTGAGATGCTGTCTCCTAGACTTGAAGTCTTAAGAATTTCTGCCGAATAAAACATAGCTCTCAACTTTTAGCTTGTGTGTACTTTTTAAGTTGACATTATGATATGGCATTGCCCCTGCCAAGGGAACTTTATTCAAGGCAGTTACATCCTGTCACTCAGTTTGTCTGTGTACATGGGAACCACCATTCTTGCCCGTTTCTGTTTATTGCATGTGTCTCTGTGCTCTTTCCCTTGTCTCAAGTTTTGCTATTTTGTTTGTGCCTTTCCTATGGAATTTAGGGACTGGTAAGACTTTCAAGGGCAGGGATAGAACTGAATCACTTTGTATCCCAGCACCCAGCACAGGCTAGCTAGGACAGGTGCTCGGGGAGTGTTGGTTGCCTAAGAGAAGCATCTTTCTCTCTACAATGGGCAGATTCTCACCTAATCAATAGCACATTTCAGACTCTCCCAACTGCCTCCACTGTGAATCATGTGATAAACGGCTCCCATTGAAAGCCTGGCTGAACTATCAATGCTCCAGAGAGAGAAAACCATTAACCAGGATTTTCCCAAGGTCCCCACCATAACAAAGAAGAAAGGAAGTAAAATGGTGTTCCATTCCAGAGTTTTCAGATATAGTTTTTTTTTTTTTTAAGCAGTCTCTAACACTGTTAACCCCCACTCCTGCTAGATTCATTGCTTGAAGACTCTAGAAGAGTTGACATCTCATTTCACCCCTGGCTTTGTTGAGAGACGATAAAACAACCAATAATGTGTGGAATGTCTCCATGTTAAAAGAAATAATTGCTATTGTGGACATCATCCATTATGATGTTCAGTGTCCCTTTTCTTTTGCTTTAGGCAAACTCATAAAGAGATGAAGTGAATCCACATGGTGTGGAATGGAAGAGAGACCCAAGTGTTTAGCTCAGCAGAAGTCAAAAGGTGCCTGTTGATGGCAGAGGATGCTCTCAATAGCCAGGGAAGATTTCAAGTAAATAAGCAGTGACAAAACATATTCAGAAAGGGACAGGTGGCTACAGAAACGTGACAGGACCACCCACTCAGACACCAGGAAGGAGGGCTTCCTGGAGAAAGTGAGAGCTGAGTGAAGAAGATCCTGTAGCAGTTGAAAAGGGTAGGGTTGGGGAAAAAGTTCCTTAACAAAGGAAACAGCATGAAAAAAAAACAAGGACATGGCTTGTTTGGAGAAAAAGAAGGCAGTTCACTATGTCTGGAATAGATGAGGCAAAAAATGAGATCATAGATGGTAAGAGGAGTTCTGAGAATGATCTGCTGCTGCTGCTAAGTCACTTCAGTTGTGTCCGACTTTGTGCAACCCCATAGACGGCAGCCCACCTGGCTCCCCCATCCCTGGGATTCTCCAGGCAGAACTCTGGAGTGGGTTGCCATTTCCTTCTCCAATGCATAAAAGTGAAAAGTGAAAGTGAAGCTGCTCAGTCGTGTCCGACTCTTCGCGACCCCATGGACTGCAGCCTACCAGGCTCCTCCATCCATGGGGTTTGCCAGGCAAGAGTAGTGGAGTGGGGTGCCATCGCTTTCTCCATGAGAATGATCAGAAACATATATTTCTTAATATTTACTTACTTGGCTGTGCTGGGGCTTCCTTGTGGCAAATGGGATCTAGTTTGACCCCCCAGGGATCAAACTGGGGCCCCTGCATTAGCAGCATGGAGTCTTAGCCACTGGACTACCAGAAAAGTCACCAATCAAAAACATTTTGAACTTTTTTTCCCCCCCAAAGGCAATATGGTGACATTGAAGAGTTTCAGTAGGGGGATTAATTAACCAATGGAAATTTCCTGGGCTGCAATGTGGACATGGATGCATGGATGATGGATGGGGTGGAGGGGATGTGGGGAGATGTAGAAAGATGCAATTGCTGTACTGGAGGTGAGGTGATAGCAACCTGGACTAGGAAGGTGGCACACAGGATTAGGAGAAGCAGATGGATCTGAATGATATCTTAGAAGCAGAATCGATGGATTTGATAACCAGCTGGGTGGTGTACCAGATGGAAATAGAAAGGAGTCAAGGTCAGCTCCCAGCTTGTGACACTGGGGCTGAGACATTCCCTGGGCCATGATTTCCTACGGGCAGGGCCCCCACGTCTGCTCAAGGACAGTGTTGATGACAGACTTGTCCTCCTGCACTGCCTACATCTAGACCAAGCCTCACTGCATCTCATGCACTCTGCTCCAGCATCACCGTATCTGCCACTGGATGGACACACAAACGTACTATTGACAGATCTACCTTGGCTTTGGGGGGAGGCAAGAGGGAGCCTGCTTAGGCTTCCAGGCCTCAGCCTTATACCCCAACACAGAAAGCCCTTCGATAGCTATTGCCAGGGATGGGGATGCAGTATATGGAGGAAGGGGGTATCAGGTACTGCCCAACTATGACTAGAGGAGGATTTTTTTCCTTCCAGTGCTTGTCCCCAGGGAGTTCCAATCTCTTCGTGGGGAAACTAACAGGCACAAATGAGAGGATGGTGAGGTTCAAGTACCTAAGTCTTACTCCAAAATCCCATCATTATTCATCTCTGTAACCCTAACACAGGCACTAGAAGGAGCAACTGAGGGAGTCGGGAGGGGGTAAGGAAAGGGTTTAAGTAAATAAAGGGACCCTCTATCCATAGCAGCAAGGTCTCCCTCCATTTCCCCACCCACTCCTAAGAGGTCCTCACCCAGGCCCTCAGGAGCAGAGTCCTCCCTCCAGCCTTGCAGTGACCATCTGACTCCCCTGCGTCTGTCTCCACAGCAGAATTACTGATGAAATCCGCTCTCCATCCCCACCCCCTCGCCCAGAGTACATTCCTTGGATCCAATCCTAGCTCTTAAGGAAATTGGCACTTTAGTCCAAGTACTTAAAAATGAGGAAGACAGAGAGAGAGGAGTATAAAGAAAAGAGTCGACAGCTGTGCTGTGCTTCTCAAGGGCACCATGGACGTTGTATCTTTGTCAGCCGAGAACTTGGAGTTATGTGGAGTGCCACCCAGCTTGGGAGTCAAGAAACCCAGTCCCATTCCTGCATGGTTGACCTGTGGGCATCACTGTCCCAACCCATCCCACTGCACATACCACAAAGCCTCAAGCCTTGCCTCTAAAGTCCAGGTATTGGGTTCCTACCACAGGTCCCATGGACCCCTACCACTCCATGCCCCAAATGCAAAAGTATTTCCCAAGGCATTAAATTCACTATACTTACTTGTAATAAGACAAAAAATCCAAAAGGGAAAAAAAAATGTCAAAACTGAAGAGCCCAGGTTTGACAAAGGAGCAGGGAAAACCAACCCAACAGCCGAGGGGAAACTTCCCTGAGCCACAAGAGCACTCTGCCTCCTACCACTTGGTTGTGAACTCTGCCAGACCCAAGGCTGGGACAGCTCACCCCACCCCTCCCATAGTCTAAGAATGTGTCCTCTGCTGAGCCTGCCAGCCCTCCACTCTCCCCACCACCAGGGCTCCTTAGGGGCTACGTTGTTGACATTTCTCTCTGGGCCCACTCAATGACATGATTATAGGAGAAACAAAGGAAGCATATTTGTAATAAATCTTGAACCAAAAAAAGAAGTCATTAAAAAATTGGGTTTCTCCCCAGTGCCTTTGGCAGAAGAGAGCAAAGAGAGAGAGAGATTTTCTCATTGGTTTCAGTATCTTTTGCTCCCCACTTTTCCTCCCTGCTATGGACTCTTTGTGTCCTCCTCAAAACTCACAAGTTGAAGCCTAACCCCAGTCTGATAGTATTTGGAGGTGGGGCCTTTGGGAGGTCATCAGGTCATGAGGTGAAGCTTAATGAATGGGGTCCCTAAAAGAAGAGACAAGCAAGCAAATCTCTCTCTGGCATGTGAGGACGTAAGGTCAGGCTTTTACCATTTACTGAATCTGAAGCCCCTTCACCTTGGACTTCCCAACTTCTAGAACTGTGAGAAACAAATGTTTGCTGTTTAAGCCACCCAGGCTATGGTATTTTGTCATAGCTGCTTGCTAGTCCAGGGGCCTAAAGCCTGCCTCCTTATCCCAGACTCCCAGGAGTTCTAGCTGAAGGACTCTAAGGCAATGGAATTTTGATGCAACGTGCAGGCGACAGTGAATAAGGAAGATGATTTAAAGAAAAGGCTGGAGTGAAGATGCTGCATAGCTTCTAGGGACCAGTTAACAGGGCTGGGCACCAATAGATGTTATCTCCTCACCAGGATGTTCACTCTGAGAGGTGTGCAGGCATGCTAAGTCACTTCAGTCATGTCCAACTCTACAGTCCTGTGTACTACAGCCCACCGGGCCCCTCTGTCTATGGGATTCTCCAGGCAAGAATACTGGAGTGGGTTGTCATGTCCTGCTCCAGGGGATCTTCCTGACCCAGGGATAGAACCCGGTCTCTCATGTCTCTTGAATTGGCAGGTGGGTTCTTTACCACTAGTGCCACCTGAGAGGAGAGAATCCATTTGCTATCTCATTCCCTGTAAAACTCTATAGTCCAAATCATTGTCTAGTACATAGTAGCTGTTCAATAACTATTTGTTAGATGAATAAGTTAATGAATCTCATTCAGTCTGTATGGAAACCCTACAGGAGATTAGCATACAGATTTGACAGATGTGAAAGCTGACTCTAAGACTTAATCAAATATCCTATCCCATGGATGACGTTTCAGACATTGAACACAGATGGACACACAGAGAACATGCAGACAGTTGATATGAACCCAAGGTCCTGATCCATCAAATAGAAAGCTCTTCCTCTCTAAAATGCTTAGAAGACCACCTTGAGCTTGTTTTGTCTATATGACACTTCAAATATCTACTCCATTCTATGTATGGCAACATACGTCTGTCACTGCTTTCTTTGTCCCACCATAACACACGAGATGTGACACAATCATGGCCCTTACTATTCACCACTGCAATTGTTTTCTAACAGTTCATTAGACCATGACTTCCTCGACAGCATCTTGTTTACTGGATGCTGGGAATGCTGAGATAGTCTTCACAAAGATTCATGGAATAAATGAATAATTGAATGAATGACTTCATATAAACCCTCCATTTCAAACAATACTTTTGGTTACATTATCTCATGCAATCTTCATGTGACTTGATGAGTTATTGCTTTTAGTAACCTCAAGTACAAAACTTCCACTTGGAGGTTTAACGGTCTTGTGGGAAAACACTTCAAGATGGTAGAGGTAGATGAGAACCACGGGGCCAGAGATGTTGACCCAGACAGAGAAGAACAAAGAATCTTGACTTTGGGTAAGATGCAAGGCAGTGAATATGCTGAGATCAATTAAGAGAAGAGAAAACAGATGATACAAAGAAAGGACTCAAAGAGAGAAAAGTGAAAGTGTTAGTTGCTCAGTCGCATCCAGTTCTTTTGCAACCTCATGGACTCTAGCTTGCCAGGGTCCTCTGTCCATAGGATTTTCCAGGCAAGAATACTGGAGTGGGTTGCCACTCCTTCTCCAGAGCAAAGAGAGGGAAGGACTTAATTAAACGAAGAGTGATGCAAGGAGCCAGTGAGACCCTCTTATGGGGGAAGGGTGGCTGAGGGACATTTTAGGGAGAGTATAATGCGTACCACCTTTTTGAAGCTGATCAGGTTTCTACCATGCAAACCCTCATGTCTGTTTCTCCTGCCAAAACCAAGATGAAAAAAAAAAAAAAAACAGCAACAAGACACTCTGGTCAATATTACTCCTCTTATTCTTGCTGCTCTGCAAGCAGGCAGAACTTCCCGAAGGACCAGGCTTTATACTGGGTCCATATGACACAGAACAGAGACCACATAAAAGGAAGCTGGAGCCCAGAATTCAGACATTCAGGAGATTTTTATCAGCTGTGGTAGGAGAGGGGAGAGGTATGTGAAAGTGTTAATCACTTAGAAATGTCCGATTCTTTGTAACCCCATGGACTGTAGTCCACCAGGCTCCTCTGTCTATGGAATTCCCCAGACAAGAATACTGGAATGGGTTGCCATTTTCTTCTCCAGGGGATCCTCCCAACCCAGGGATCTATCTCGGATCTCCCGCAAAGCGGGGAACGTTTGTTCCCATCTGAGCCACCAGGGAAATATCTCCTTTTCCACTTTCTCTCTGAGAGAATGTCCCTAAGTTTCCAGCTGGGTCTTTTCTGTGAAGAAACCGAGGCCCAGAGAGGTTAAGAACTTTGTCCAAAGTCACACAGGCAGCGGTTGGCAGAAAAAGATTCTAAACTCAAGCTATACACTTGACCTTAAATCCCTTGCTTCCCTTGCATATTGAGGTTCCTACGCAAAGAACACTGTTAGCACTGACAAGATGGGCCTGAACCTGACTTTTGGACTGTGCAGGCCAGAACAAATGACCGCTCACCGTCTCCCCCACCACAGGAGACACCACTGTGGTTTGCCCTGGCTATTAACACAGACCCTGGAGGACTGCAGTAAACGTGCCCCCCCCCCAACACACACACATACACACACTCCCTCAGTACAAGCACCTCTCCACAGAGATCTCCTGCTCTAGCTCTCTTATGTCTGTTTTCAGAGACAAGAAGAAGGGGTGCAGGAGGGCTTGTCCTGAAGCTCTGCAGACAACCCTGCCCCCACCTCCACCCAACAGGCCAGAGCAGCCAGAGGAGCCAACTTGGCAAGCAGAGGCCCCATTATATCTGTCACCGGCCCTCACACACACTCAGGCTTTATTAGGAACAGGCCCAGGCATGAGCAGGCAGGACACGATAGTGGAATGTTTACCCGCCCATCTGCCTGTCCTCTCAACACCCCAGCCTCACACCAAGCAAGGCACTGGCCACATCTCAGGAGTGGCCAAGCTACTGCAAATGCCCATCTGCCTCCCTCTAGCCATCATCACCATGCCCATGGCCATCTGGGTAGGCCTAGGAGGCCTGAATGCCTGATGCTCAGCCCAGATTCCAGCAGGGTCTTCCCAGAGCTCCCCCAGCTCCAGCATTGCACCAGGAGAAGCCATGCTCAGCCATTTCTTTGAAGTACTGTTCCATGAATGAGTCTGTCCAGCTCCAACCAGGAGTGACTTGAAGAATGCTCACTCCCTCCCACCCAATCCTCTTTCTCCAACACATGATGAAATGCTACAAATCTTCATTAAAGCTTAAATATCTCCTAACTGGGGAAACACTTAAAAGTTTTTTTAATCAAATGACATTTAATATTTATTAGGCACCTACCATGTCCCAAACACCTTATATACATCTTGTTTAATCCTCACTATAGCCTCACAAAGCAGGTGCTATAAACGCAGCCACCAAGGCTCAGAGGGTTGGTCATACAGCTAATAAACTGGGAGGGAGGTACTTGAACCAGTGGACCTTCTGGCCCCTACACCCGTGTTTGGCCTACCATACTGTGTAGCCACTAAGGGCAGGTTTTAATGTGGGCTAAAAGGAGGGAGTCTGGGTTTGCTGTGGGCTTGCAGGGTGACAGGTGCTGGGTTGTGGGGCAAGGGGGTTTGGGGTGGGACCAGCAAGAAAGGAAAAAGATGAAAACTTGACTCCAGAGAAAGGTCATGAATTTTCAGAGGCTCTGTGGACAGAATTCAGAGGGCCCATGAACTTGTGGGAACTTTTCATCTTTTTTCTACTAATTGAAACTGAAATGTATTCAGTTATGAATGTGGACCACAAACCACAGGAGTATAAGCAGTTCCTGTGACTTTGCATGAACAGAAATCACAGATTTTTTAATCGCTTTATAGTTGTCACAGTTTTTCAAGATATGATTTTAGACTCATCACCACCTTGAAATTACAGTAGCTATCAGCCCCGCTGCTAATTCTTATACATAGTAGGTTAATAAGGAACCACTTATAGTACTAATTTTAGAAGTTTGGTTTTTTTAAATTGTCTTGTTGTATATTTCAATATATTTGGCTTCCTCTGTAACTCTATGTATTTTGCTTTAGTCATTTAGGATGAGGAGGGTCTATGGGCTTCAACAAATTGCCAAAGACCAATGGCAAGAAAAATTAGAAATTCTTGGTTGGGGAGGTCTAATATATGGTTTTCCTACTTTAAAATTTTATCCACTCCACCCCTTCCCCACTATGTTTCATTAAATGTACTCTGGCCATGAATTAATTACCTAGGAGTTTTGTTAAAATGTAGATTTCCAGGACACACATCCAAAGTATAAAAGCAAAATCTGAAAATTGGAAACTGGGAATCTTTGCTTCAACCTGTTTGCCAGTAGAGGTGCTTCCCAGTTGGCTCAGTGGTTAAAACACACACACACACACACACACACACACACACCCCTTCCAGTCAATGCAGATGTGGGTTTGATGCCTGGATTGGGAAGATCCTCCAGAGAAGAGAATGGCAACCCATTCTAGTACTCATGCCTAGAAAATTTCATGGACAAAGGAGCCTGGAAGACTACAACCCAGGGGGCTGCAAAGAGCTGGAGATGCCTGAGTACTCATGTACACACAGGACAGGCACCCTGTATGTGGTCCCTTGGGGTGAGCTGGACAACACCCCCCCCCCCCACCCCCCGCCCACCTTGGCTAGGTAGAAGTCTACA
>SJXQ01008256.1:206687-221637 GCA_006408695.1 Aepyceros melampus | reverse complement strand
ACTCCTTTTCCTATTTGGAACCAGTCTGTTGTTCCATGTCCAGTTCTAACTGTTGCTTCCTGACCTGCATACAGATTTCTCAAGAGGCAGGTCAGGTGGTCTGGTATTCCCATCTCTTTCAGAATTTTCCACAGTTTACTGTGATCCACACAGTCAAAGGCTTTGGCATAGTCAATAAAGCAGAAATAGATGTTTTTCTGGAACTCTCTTGCTTTTTCCATGATCCAGCGGATGTTGGCAATTTGATCTCTGGTTCCTCTGCCTTTTCTAAAACCAGCTTGAACATCAGGGAGTTCACAGTTAACGTATTGCTGAAGCCTGGCTTGGAGAATTTTGAGCATTACTTTACTAGCATGTGAGATGAGTGCAATTGTGCGGCAGTTTGAGCATTCTTTGGCATTGCCTTTCTTTGGAATTGGAATGAAAACTGACCTTTTCCAGTCCTGTGGCCACTGCTGAGTTTTTCAGATTTGCTGGCATGTTGAGTGCAGCACTTTCACAGCATCATCTTTCAGGATTTGAAACAGCTCCACTGGAATTCCATCACCTCCACTAGCTTTGTTCGTAGTGATGGTTTCTAAGGCCCACTTGACTTCACATTCCAAGATGTCTGGCTCTAGATTAGTGATCACATCATCATGATTATCTGGGTCATGAAGATCTTTTTTGTACAGTTCTTCTGTGTATTCTTGCCACCTCTTCTTAATATCTTCTGCTTCTGTTAGGTCCATACTATTTCTGTCCTTTATTGAGCCCATCTTTGCATGAAATGTTCCCTTGGTATCTCTAATTTTCTTGAAGAGAATCAGCTTTAAGTATACAGATATCCCCTTCTTCTAGGACCTCCCTTCCACTCCCTACATCCCAGGCCTCTAGGTCATCACAGAGTACCAAGCTGAGCTCCCTGTGCTACATGGCAGCTTCCTATCAGCTGTCTGTTTTACACATGGTAGTGTATATACGTCAATCCCAATCTCCCAGTTCCTCCCCCCTCCCCCACCATTTCCACATGTCTGTTTCCTACATCTGGGTCTCTATTTCAGCTCTACAAATATGTACATCTCGGCTACTTTTCTAGATCCCACATACATGAGTTAATAAACAATATTTGTTTTTCTCTTCTGACATAACTTCACTCTGTGTGACAGACTCTAGGTCCATCCACATCTCTACAAATGACCCAATTTCATCCCTTTTTATCTATCAGCTGTCTGTTTTACACATGGTAGTGTATATACGTCAATCCCAATCTCCCAGTTCCTCCCCCCTCCCCCACCATTTCCACATGTCTGTTTCCTACATCTGGGTCTCTATTTCAGCTCTACAAATATGTACATCTCGGCTACTTTTCTAGATCCCACATACATGAGTTAATAAACAATATTTGTTTTTCTCTTCTGACATAACTTCACTCTGTGTGACAGACTCTAGGTCCATCCACATCTCTACAAATGACCCAATTTCATCCCTTTTTATGGCTGAGTAAAATTCCATTGTATATATGAGCCACATCTTTATCCATTCCTCTGTCAATGGACATTTAGGTTGTTTCCATGTCCTCTCACTGAACAGAATGGCCATCATCAAAAAATCTACAAACAGTAAGAGAGGGTGTGGAGAAAAAGGAACTCTCTTGCATTGTTAGTGAGAATGTGGATTAATACGCCACTGTGCAGAACAATATGGAGGTTCCTTAAAACACTAAAAGTAGAACTACCATGCTGCTAAGTCGCTTCAGCCGTGTCCGACTCTGTGCGACCCCATAGACAGCAGCCCACCAGGCTCCCCCATCCCTGGGATTCTCCAGGCAAGAACACTGGAGTGGGTTGCCATTTCCTTCTATGATCCAGCAAAGAGTCATATTTTTATTCTAAGTTTGAAAACAGGAGTTAGGAATGTACAGCCCATCCCTTTCTTTACATTTTCTCTTGGGAGAGAGCCTGTCTACCCAGAGCATGCTCTGCTCTGCCCCTTTGTACGGTGTTTCCAAGGGCCTGTCCAGAGCTGCTTTGCCTGAGGGAGTTAAGTCTTTTTAGGTTGGAGACTCAGTAGCAAGAAATCTACCCGTCCATAGAACACATAGGTATAAACTTACATTTCCCACTTCATCAGTAACAAAGATGGTGCTGTATTTCAATCTCCAGCTGCCAAGACTTTTGTTTTAGTCCTCAACCAGTTCATAAGTCTGGTGAAACAGAGAGGTGCTATTTATGGGGTGAACCTCAAATCCCAACAATTAGAAATAATTATTTGCACACGCATAACTGAGATTCAACCGCATCAGTTCAATGAAACAGTTCAAAGGGAACAGTGAATTCAAATCCTCAGACTATTTTTTCCCCTTGAATCCCATGGGCATCCCCATCAACATTCCAGACATTTGATGACCCTGTGATTTCTAACAGAAATTTACAGTTTCATTATATGAAAGACAAAAATAAGGCTCCTTGCCCATTTACTCTTTTTAACCCGGTTCCGTCCTGGAGCCAAGGTTCACAGTTTTCATGACCACTACTTACTTTTTATTTAGATCATCCTTCCCTGCTGAATTCCAGATCCTTATCCAGGACCTGGTGCAGGAGAGGACTTCTTTCATGTGGTTTTTCTTTATGAGCGTCTAGGGCTGAGCTACCTTCGGTAACTAAGAGCATCTTTGGCTCCCTGGTGACCACAAGGGTTTCATTTGGGAGGCTGACTCTTGTTTGGAAATGGTGATTACACAAAGCAGAGAGATGCTGAGATTAGGCAAGATGGAGCATTCCAGCTCAATAAATCAATCCCTTTTTAATTGTGTCCTTGTCAGTCAACATTCTTCTAGAGACTGGAGGTCGAGGAGCTTGTTTAGCTGAGCGATTTCTCACTGCCCTTTGTGTGCTAACCTGATTGTCAATCACATTAAGCCAGAGGGAGCAGAGGCCATGCAGGGGCTACTGGGTCTGTCACAGTCACTAGAAAAAATTCAAATAGATCTTCCACACTCTTGGCTCTGATTTGGAGCTTCTGAGCAATTTTAACCTGAATTGCCATCTCTGGGGGTAGACAACCATGTTCTGATCCCATCTCGCAAAACCAACCAGCTCACTTTGCATATTTCTAATGCCTTTACCTTAAAGATTATTAAATTATCTGCTACATTTTCCAAGTAGCTTCCAAAAGCTGTTAGACAATACAACTCCTGCTACTGCTAAGTCATTTCAGTCGTGTCCGACTCTGTGCGACCCCATAGACGGCAGCCCACCAGGCTCCCCCATCCCTGGGATTCTTCAGGCAAGAACACTGGAGTAGGTTGCCATTTCCCTCTCCAATGCATGAAAGTGAAAAGTGAAAGTGAAGTCGCTCAGTCGTGTCCAACTCTTAGCAACCCCATGGACTGCAGCCTACCAGGCTCCTCCGCCCATGGGATTTTCCAGGCAAGAGTACTGGAGTGGGGTGCCATTGCTTTCTCCAATACAGCTCCTATTTGGCATCTAAATGTATCTTTCCTCACAGGTGTTTCTGCCTCTTACTCTATCAGCCACATGCCAACAGTCAGTTTACATCCACCTGCAAGGTGAATATAAAGCTTAACCATATGATGATTTGCTATCTTACATAAGCTAAAAATTTCAGGATATTGAACAGTGTTTGGATTTTTGTCTTGTTTTACTTCTCAATTTTTAATATGAATGAGAGTTACTTTAGAGGCTTAGGAAAATGTAGATTCTTTTTTCTTTGTCTCAATCAGTTTATTGGGCTATAATTTACATACCAAAAAGCAGTCTTCTTAAGTGTACGGTTTGAATTTAGACAAACCTATTATCCACCACATGCTGCTGCTGCTGCTAAGTCACGTCAGTCGTGTCCGACTCTGTGTGACCCCATAGACAGCAGCCTACCAGGCTCCAGTCCCTGGGATTCTCTAGGCAAGCATACCGGAGTGGGTTGCCATTTCCTTCTCCAGTGCAGGAAAGTGAAAAGTGAAAGTGAATTCGCTCAGTCGTGTCCGACTCTTTGCGACCCCATGGACTGTAGCCCACCAGGCTCCTCCATCCATGGGATTTCACAGGCAAGAGTACTGGAGTGGGTTGCCATTGCCTTCTCCGTATCCACCACATAAAACAGGGAAAATGTAGGTTCTGATTCAGTAGGTTGGAGTAGTGTTAAGATTAGAGTTAGGAGCTGACATTGTGCATTTTGAAGGAGGTCCCAGTTGATCCCACGGCTGTTGGGCCATGGACCAGACTTTGAGTAATAAGGATCTAGACTTATACTTTCGTCTGGATCACATTCCAAAATCCTTGACATGATGTCCTTTATCTAAGATTTGCAGTTTGGCAGATTTGGACAGGTCACTTAAACCCAGTGAGTCCCCTTTCCTCACTGGTATCTCAGGAGATAGAGCATGAAGTTACTTTGAACAGCCTAGCAAAGATGATGCATTTAATAAACAGTGCTGTTTATCAGCATCTACATTAAGGTGGGGCAAACCACAGTCCACAGCCAAATCTGTACTGCCACCTGCTTTTAGAAATAGCTTGATCAAAACACAGCCATGCTAATTTATTTCTACATAATCTATGGCCACTTTTGCACTACAACAGAGAGCTGAGAGTTAGAACTTAAAACCTAACATAGTTTGTGTTTAAAACATAAAACCCAAGATGAAACGAATACAGTATTGTAAAAAAAAAAAAAAATAAAAATAAAACCCAAGATGGCTGCTATGGGGCCCTTCACAGAAAAGATCAGTCACCTCTGATCTATAACACTTATTCAACAATAAAAACACTGAGCACTTATTCTGTACCAGGAGGTAGGCAGGATAAAGAAAAGTTTTTTTCTCCTGAAAGTTCTCAATATCTAAGAAATATATAATGAACCCCTGTGACATCCCAGACAAACATTCCCCTTCAGTCCCTCATCTTCAAAATGGAGATTATAACAGCATCAACTTCAGGTTATTTGCCTTGTGGACCTACTGAGTTAATGTGCGTTAAAGTGTTAGAACAGGCTTCCCTGGTGGCTCAGTGGTAAAAATCTGCCTGTTGGTGCAGATTCCATCCCTGGGTTTGGAAGATCCCCTGGAGGAGGAAATGGCAACCCATTCCAGTATTCTTGTCTGGGAAATCTCACGGACAGAGGAGCCTGGCAGGCTACCGTCCATGTGGTCACAAAAAAGTCGGACACGACTTAGCAACTAAACAACAAACAAGAAAGTCTCAGAACACTGCCTACAACATATTAAAGGTTTATAAATTTTTGTCATTATTATCTTCACCTTTGTAGGTGTTTTCATTTAAATTTTACACCCAAGAGAGAGGATTGCCATTGCTATTTTATAGATGTAGGAAGTGTGAGCAGTCAGGATCCTTGGCCTTAAACGTTTAAAGCCTCCAATGCAGTTGGCACAATCTCCTCCCCATCATCCTCCTCCCAGGCCTCTCTCTCCTACAGTCTGGCCCAGGACGGCCCTTGTTTAGAGACAATAATGATGATAAAAAATATTGCCAAGAGCTAACACATACTGAGAGCACTTTACAGGGACCACTTCAAGTGTATGCTGACAGTCAGGCACCACTGGTGTGACACGGGCCACTTCTGTTTTCCCCACACGCAGAAATAGTGAAAGAGGCCTTGAAAGGCTTTGTCTTCCAGCGGATAAGTGATAGAGTCAGGATTTGACCCCATTTTTCTCTGACTCCAGGACCCAAAAATAACTCCACTGCAAGCATCAAATACTTAGTGGGCAAGCCATAAATATCTGAAGTATCCTGTAAACGGAACATAGCATTTCAATGCCGAGCAAAAAGCATTCAGTTCAGTTCAGTCGCTCAGTCGTGTCTGACTCTTTGCGACCCCATGAATCGCAGCACGCCAGGCCTCCCTGTCCATCACCAACTCCCGGAGTGCACTCAGACTCACGTCCATCGAGTCTGTGATGCCATCCAGCCATCTCATCCTCAGTCGTCCCCTTCTCCTCCTGCCCCCAATCCCTCCCAGCATCAGGGTCTTTTCCAGTGAGTCAACTCTTCACATGAGGTGGCCAAAGTACTGGAGCTTCAGCTTTAGCATCATTCCTTCCAAAGAAATCCCAGGGCTGATCTCCTTCAGAATGGACTGGTAGGATCTCCTTGCAGTCCAAGGGACTCTCAAGAGTCTTCTCCAACACCACACTTCAAAAGCATCAATTCTTCTGCGCTCAGCCTTCTTCACAGTCCAACTCTCACAACCATACATGACCACAGGAAAAACCATAGCCTTGACTAGACGGACCTTAGTTGGCAAAGTAATGTCTCTGCTTTTGAATATATTATCTAGGTTGGTCATAACTTTTCTTCCAAGGAGTAAGCTCCTTTTAATTTCATGGCTGCAGTCACCATCTGCATTACACCTCTCAAATCAGCAAAAACCTTCCAGTGCCTTTATTTTGCTGGTAACAGATGAGTCAGTCACACGACTGTATTGATCTCTGCTCCCGGGATAATAAACCAGAAAGCAAAGGCAGAGGATGGCCAAGCTATTCAGTAGGCCATGTGGCCTGAGGTGAGAAGCGGCTGAGGATTTGGATTTCAGTTCTGGTTGATAAACATGACTTTACCTAAAGCCTTAGCCCTGGGCCTGGCCCTTGTGAACATGCGATTCATGGCAGCTCTGTATGTTACATGTAAGACTATATAATATCGAGCTTTAAAATCAAGGAGAAAAAAGGATTCATATCTGAGCTCCAGTCATTTCCAGTGGTGCTTTCTCAGGCAGGTGCTCACCTTGAGACCTCAGTTCCCCTTCTGTGCTATGGTCCACGACAGAGCCAGCCCTGGAGGGTCACTGTGAGTATGGAAAGAATGTCCCGTGTAACTGGAATGCTCCCACCCAGTAAACGCACAATGGGTGCCTGATCAGCTGTGTCCAACTCTTTGCAACTCTATGGACATCACCCACCAGGCTCCTCTGTCCATGTGATTTCCCAGGCAAGAATACTGGAGCGGGTTGCCATTTCCTTCCCCAGGGCATTTTCTCAATGCAGGGATCAAACCTGCATCTCCTGCTTGCCAGGTGGATTCTTTACCCCTGAGCCGCATGGTGCCATCCTGTAAATCCACAATAAGTGCCTTTATTTCATGACCCCATTATAGCCTGGGTCCTTTGTAAGTGTCCACTATATGTCATGTCCCTTCCCTCTAATTTCCCTGATGGAGACCTGATTGGAGACATGTGCTCTAAGGCCTTCCCATCCTGAATCAAGCCTTCATATCTTTTAACAAGTTTTTCCTCTAAGTCTAGTTTTATCAGAAGAGAATGTAGCTTTCTTCTAAGAGCTGATGGATTACAAATGTTGCATGGAGCATAATCACCTGACTCTTCACTTCTCCACGGACTTACCATTTTCATTTAGACATGTTCTACTTTTGTTGCTGATGTTTTTTCAAAGCAGTGAATCTTTATTGAGCATCTGTGAAGTGCCTGGCTCTATTCTCAGTACAGAGGATACAGAATCAAACAAAGCAGACAGCAGGCTTCGTCCATGGAGTTGACATTCTTGTGGGGATAAACAGAGAATGAACACGTGAATATGTACATGTAACTTCACATGGGGAAGAGTTCGGTCTGTTCCAGCAACACACAGACATGATGGAAGAGTGGAAGAGAGGGCTATAGGTGAGAGGTGGGGACCTGGGTTCAAGAACCACTGAAGCTACAGGATGGAGTGGGGAATCTTTTTCCAAGAGTAATGAGAAGCCATGTGAGGATTTGAAAGTTGGAGAGGGCTATGATCTGATTTCACTCTTAGTGTAATCTCTTTGGTTACTAGCAAAGGAGGACTGGGAGGGGCCAGATCAAGCAGGAAGACCCGTTAGGTGGCTACTGCAGCTGCAGCGGAAGGGAGATGGTGGTATGGACCAGAGTGGAAATAGTGACAACACAGAGAAGCAGACAGGGTTGGGATGTATTTTACAAGTCATTACAATTCCAATGTAGCCCCCTCTCCTCCAATCAGCTCTAGTCAGGCTCCTCTCCATAGCTCACACTGGTCTTCACAGCCAAGAACTGTAGTTATTAGTTTGTCAAATTTCCACCCCAACCTCGAGATCATCTCTCACCCCTCTGGAAACTCCCTTTCATTCATGGAAGACTTTGGTCCAAGGTGCTGAGTCCTTCATCTCCCTAAGCTCTCCTGGTAACTGTCCCATGGATAATCTATTCCAGCCCTTCATTTTCACTGCATTCCTGCTCCAATCACACTTCAGCTCCATACCTGAAATCCAAAAATTAGACAACTCACTTTCTGCCCAAAGCCTCATATTTCAGAAATTAAACAAAGGTGGTGCACAGACCACTCAAATGAGAACTTCTTGGGATACTTGTTACACATATAGATCCCAGACCTCACCTCATACCTATTGGTTCAGAATCACTGAGAGACATACTCAGAAATCCATACTTTTTACACATTTCCTAAATGATACTCATGCACAGATGAATTTAAGAACCACTACCAATCAACCCAGTGCTGGCTTTACTCTCACCACACCTGTCTTTCAAATCCACAGGGCCCTCTGGTTCTTGCTTTCTCTGTGTTCAATCTACCAGCCTTTCTTTCTTCACTTTCTTTCTGTCCAGCACACACTCCCTCATCAACCACTTCAATCCTCTTGGCAATTTCAGTTTCCTTGTCCAGAGAGGCTAGTTTTGTCCAGCAAAACCCTGGCCCTAGGACAATTCATTTACTCATCTTTTCCACCAGGACTCATTGATTCAATCCTTTCAATGCAATTTTGCTCAATGCCCCAAATATTCCAGTCACTATATAAGAGTTTGTTTTGCTTTGTTTTTTAATCCGGATCCTTTGCCCTTAAGAGACGGAGGGAGAGCCATAAAAGGCTAAGTTCAGTGAAAGAAATAACCACAAGACACTGACTACATGAAGGAGAAGATCCCAACCCAGTCTGGGGTAGGAGAAGATTAGCAAAACCTTCTTAGAGGAGATATTGAAGAACGGTGAAAAGGAAGTAGATGGACAAAGATAAGGGGCAAGCATTCCCAACAGAGGGCCCTGAATGAGCAAAGGCAGGGAAGTAGAACCGCAGAGCAGGTGTGGGATGTGGGAAGCCAGTAAGGGTTGCTGAAGCGTGAAGTTCATGGCATGGAGGGCTGATGATATTTCCAAACAAAAACTCAGGATATATGGCCTCAATGAGGTGGAATGTTCTGAATCAGGAATGTCTCAGAAAATACGAGAGATGATGTCACCAGTATGCTGGGTGGTTGGGGCTCAATCTACCACCTCTGCTCTATACTCTGGCTCTGACATGCAGCTTCATTCCTTACTCAAGACCACCAGAAAATAAAACTTGCCTTGCAAGATTCTTGGAGACCCTTCTCACATCAACCCTAGTAGTATGTATAAGAGTGAAAAATAAAAACTAATCTCACTACCCATCAACAGGAGATAGTTTAAATCAATTATGGTACATTCAAATATACCATATTATCCTATTAGACTTTTTTTGGAATAACATAATTACTTTAAATAAAGACAGTCATATTCAACGTATTCAGAGTGATTTCTATTTTTATTTTGACTCTATACATGTTTGGTAATTCATAATGCCATCAGAGAACAAGTAAATAGAAATAATATTTAGGTTCCATTTTTTTTTCTAATCCTACTCCAAGCTATTCTTCATGCATAGTCAGACTGATATTTCTTAAAATGCAAATTTTGAAACTTCCCTGGTGGTCCAGTGGCTAACTGCACTCCCAATGCAGGGGGCCTGGGTTCAGTCCCTGGTCAGGAAACTACATCCCACATGCTGCAGCTAAGAGTTCACATGTCACAGCTGAGGATTTCATGTGCCACAAGAAGGCTGAGGATCCCAAGTGCTGCAACTAAGACCAAGTGCAGGCAAAGAAAGAAAGAAATGCAAAGCTTATCCTGACTAAAACTGTTCAAAGCCCAAACTTCATTATCATGGAGCCCAGAACCAGTGTCATCTGGCCCCTTTCCGACCCCTGCCCTCCTTGCCATCGCTCACCTCCAGGCCTTTGCACATGCTGTTCCTTCTCCTTAGATGCCCTCCCCCATTTCCTTTGCTCACCTGACTAACTCTGCTCTTTCTTCAAGATGCAGCTTAGACGTTGCTGGCTGTAGGCCTCTCCCACAATGGCTATCAGCCTCAAACCACATCCAGCTCTCCTATATACTCCTACCCCATCCTGGGCTTTTATAGCACTTTTCAGTCTGCAATGTAGTTGTTAGCTTTCTCATTTCTATGCCTCACTCAGTTCAGTTCAGTCACTCAGTCGTGTCCGACTCTGCGACCCCATGAATTGCAGCACGCCAGTCCTCCCTGTCCATCACCAATTCCCGGAGTTTGCTCAGACTCACATCCATCCAGTCAGTGGTACCATCCAGCCATCTCATCCTCTGTCAGCCCCTTCTCCTCCTGCCCTCAATCCTTCCCAGTATCAGAGTCTTTTCCAATGAGTCAACTCCTCACATGAGGTGGTCAAAGTACTGGAGTTTCACCCTCAGCATCATTCCTTCCAAAGAAATCCCAGGGCCGATCTCCTTCAGAATGGCCTGGTTGGATCTCCTTGCAGTCCAAGGGACTCTCAAGAGTCTTCTCCAACACCACAGTTCAAAAGCATCAATTCTTCTGCGCTCAGCCTTCTTCACAGTCCAACTCTCACATCCATACATGACCACTGGAAAAACCATAGCCTTAACTAAACGGACCTTAGTCGGCAAAGTAATGTCTCTGCTTTTTGAATATACTATCTAGGTTGGTCATAACTTTTCTTCCAAGGAGTCAGCCTTTTTTAATTTCATGGCTGCCATCATCATCTGCAGTGATTTTGGAGCCCCAAAAAATAAAGTCTGAACTGTTTCCACTGTTTCCCCATCTATTTCCCATGAAGTGATGGGACAGCTAGCAGCATATTAAAAAGCAGAGATGTTACTTTGCCAACAAAGATCTTTCTAGTCAAGGCTATAGTTTTTCCAGTGGTCATGTATGGATGTGAGAGTTGGACTGTGAAGAAGGCTGAACACTGAAGAATTGATGCTTTTGGACTGTGGTGTTGGAGAAGACTCTTGAGAGTCCCTTGGACTGCAAGGAGATCCAACCAGTCCATCCTGAAGGAGATCAGTCCTGAGTGTTCATTGGAGGGACTGATGTTGAAGCTAAAACTCCAATACTTTGGCCACCTGATGTGAAGAGCTGATTCATTTGAAAAGACCATAATGCTGGGAAGGATTGGGGGCTGGAGGAGAATGGGATAACAGAGGATGAGATGGTTGGATGGCATCACTGACTCAGTGGACATGGGTTTGGGTGGACTCCGGGAGTTGGTGATGGACAGGGAGGCCTGGCATGCTGCGGTTCATGGAGTTGCTAAGTCGGACACGACTGAGCGACTGAACTGAACTAGAACTTAACCTCCATGATGGCAGAAACCATGTCTGCCTTGGAGATAGAAAAAAAAAAAAAAATCCATACTAGTTATCAGTACATATCAAGTGAAAGTGTAAGTGTTAGTTGCTCAGTTGTGTTTGATTCTTTGCAATCCCATGGACTGTAGGGCCACCAGGCTCCTCTGTCCATGGAATTCTCCAGGCAAGAATACTGGAGTCAGTTGCCAATCCTTTCTCCAGGAGATCTTCCTGACCCAGCGATCAAACTCAGTTCTCCCTCATTGCAGGCAGATTCTTTACCACCTGAGCCACCAGGGAAGCCTTGTACCTATCAAATTATTGCCAAAACTTGGTGGCTTAACACAGCCAATATTCATCATCTTGCACAGTTTCTGAGAATCAGGAAACAGGAAATATGTTAACTATGAGATTCTTGCTCAGGGTCTCTCATGAGGTTATGGTCCAGATGCAGGCATGGGTTGGAGTCATTGAAGGCTTGCCTGGGGCTCAAGGACCTACCTCCAAGTTGGTTCACTTGCATGGTCTTTGGCAGAAAGCTCAGATTTTCTACCACATGCATTTGTTCATTAGGGTACTTTCGTACCTTCATTGCATGGCAGCTAGCTTCTCCCAGGGAGGGCAAATGGGAAGAGAAAGCATGGACTTAAGACAGAGTCAACATCTGTCTTAATCCCCTTTTTCCAAGTAAGGAAGCAAAGAGGCCAGGTAAATGTGTCAAGGTCTCATAGCTTTTGGGGTCAGAGGTAAAGTTCAAACCAGGCAGCTTGAGAGCACTTTCTCCTAACCATCATGCTCCCCTACCTCTCTAGACCAATCAGTACATATTTGCTGGATGCACACATTGCCCCCAAGAAAAATCCCAAGATTATGGGGTATTCATGGCTTGGAAGAAGGGAAGCCAAAATCCTTTGGCCTCAGAAAGCTTGTCTCATAATCCAATTCTAAGGGCCAGGTTTCTCTGGAAGGTCATGTGAGCTAGGTAACCTCAGGGCTCTTGGGCCAGGAGGCCCAGCATCATTGTTGCTGACTGAGGCAGCTGTCTTGTCCTTCAGTACCTCCACCCCAGGAGATGAGCCTGAGATGTGAGAGTGCAGGTTGAGGCTGACAGCTGCCATTTGGGCCCGATGATTTCACCAGAGAACCATTCTACAGCTGCCTTCCCCAGGCTGCAAGAAATCTTGGAGGGAGACGGCCCAGATGTGAAATCACCAGTGAGGTGCCAGGTACAATGGCACACTTGTAAGATACAGCTCGTGATCTCATGGGTCCAGAAATACAGAGCCAGTATCCCTGCCTCAGCCCAGCCCCACCCAAGTGCAGCACAGAGCAGTCTGCACTGTCCATGAGCTGGTATTAATCTCCTCCAAATCAAGGCTTAGAATAAATAAGAAGAACCCAGCAATATTCCCTGGAGAAGAAATTTTTCAGCTCTCTCCTCAGGCTTAATATCAATAAGAGGAGAACCTGAATGTCCTTCCACTGAATTATTATCACTCTAGTCTGGATACAGGGATTATTCATATTTAAATGCAATATATATACTAAAGGATGATTCTTTTTGCTTTTATAAAACATTTTCCCCACCTTGCGGAGAGATGATTTAAGATTTTGACACATACAATGCAGCAAGAAGACACACATTATGTCAGCAAAAGAAGAGAAATCAAGATTAGAACAATAAATGGCACTAGGAACAAAGAAAATATAGAAAAAATGCATATAGTGGAATCCTTTATGTTTGGTATAGAAGGTTGTACTTTGGCTCTGAGATTCCTAGCAACCACAGTGAAGAAGGAAACCTGATCAAATTTAAAACTCAGTGTTTCACATATTTTTGCCATCATATTTTACTTCAATATTTTTTTTTACAAATCATAATGTTCCTAAGATTAAAACCAGCCAATTACTCAAGAAAAACAGAGCTACTAGAAAGAAATTCATTCTAAGATTTATCATAAAAAGAATGTTAAATGAAATAGTGAATAATATTCTTATATGTGTGTGTGTGTGTGTCTGTGTGTCTGTGTGTCTGTGTGTGTGTGTGTATATACACCTCTTGGTGAAGACCACCAATATTACTGTAAAAATCAGAGAAATTTAATTCATGAGCCAAACTTGGCCTTTACCTTGTTTTTGTAAATAAATTTTTTTGGAACATAGGTATGCTCATTTGTTTACATATTGTATATGGCTGCTTCTGCACTATAAAGGCAGAGTTTAATAGATTTTACAAAGTCAAGAAACCCGAAGATATTGCCCCTCAATGAGTCATAGCCTTGTAGAGTCCCCTCCCCTTGAGTGTGGGTAGAACCTGTGATTTGCTTCCATACCAATCAATTACAGCAAAGGTGATGGGATGCTGATCCCTTGATTAGTGGGTTACATTATAAGACCAAGGTGACAGGATATTGCTCCCTTGGTTATATTACTCTGTGTAAAGCTCTGTCTAAACAGAATGGAGAGAGAGAGAGACTTAGACTCTTATTGGTCTTGAAAAAACAACAAACAATGGGTGAATTGCCTATAGCAAGGGCAGCATGTCAGGGAACTTCAGGGGATCTTAGGAGCTGAGAGCCTTAGTCCTACAGCCGCAAGGAACTTAACTCTGCCAAAAACCATGTAAACTTGAGTGTAGCTTCTTTCCAAGTTGAACTCCCAGAAAAGAACAAAGCCCAGTCATTCACCTGACTGCAGTCTTATGAGACCTTCAGCAGAGTACCCAACTAAGCCACGCTCAGGTCCTGGCCAACTGAAACTGAGAGATAATAAATATGTGTTGTTTAAAGCTAATACATTTGTGATAAGCTATTACTCAGCATAGAAAACTAAAACATCATTCAGCTCTCCCAGACTCAAATACATTCTATCTGGCCCTTTGCATAAAAATTTTGCTAATCCTTGCACTAAAGCACAATTTAGAAAAAAAAAAAAAATCCTATGAGGAGTGTATGGAATTTTCAAAACATGTGGAGAGAAGTAATGAGTGTTTAGAGGCCCTGCTCTGGGTCAGCATTGTCAGAACCATTGACCTTGACACCAGGAAGTATATAAGCAGGGCCTAAGAGGGCAACTGAAGCAATCAGAGGTCTTCGGTGGCAAGCAATAGGAGCTGACTGTGGCTAGCTTACACAAGAAAGGAAGTTCTTGAAGCTTATCAGATAATTCACAGAATCAAGGGAAAACCTGGCGATTTATTCTCAATCATAGTAACCAGAGGAGTTTTATGGGTTTAAATAGCAGAAAGTGTTCACAGCATCAGTAGTACTCTGCCACCGGCATGAATGCTCCCCAACTGCTGGGTTATATTTTTTGCATCACTGGCTTCAAAATTCAAAGTCCTAAGAGAAGGAGGAACTGAGTGGCTGAGGAGGGGCAGGCACTTTGGTTTAATTCACCATGACTGCACAAGGGTGGAAAGGGATTCCTCCCCTAAACGGAAGCAGGATGCTAGACTGGAAAATGAAGAAAAAGTGCTGAGCAAGTATAACTGGCTGCAACGTCTGTCTCCTCTCCATTCCTGGGTCCCCTGCACTC
>SJXQ01008256.1:173573-206155 GCA_006408695.1 Aepyceros melampus | reverse complement strand
AATTAAAAAAAAACAAGAATGAAGAGTGAGGGACATTATTAATGAATTCCTCACCTCCTCTTCACTAAACATTTAAATGGATAAATACCAGATAAAGTAATAAGTGAAAAATCATTATGTTAAATAAACTGCTACTTGATGCATAATGAATCTAGCTGGTACTGATTTTCTATAAATACAAAAATGTAGTGATTGTCGCTGAGCTAGTCATTAAACTTCAAAGTCAATGAAAAAAAAAAAAAAGAAACATAAGTCAAGTGGATGAATGAGAGAATGAATGAATAAAGGCCCAAACACACTAATCTCTGGAGAGACTTGTTTCCTTCCCCATTTCCCCTACCACCCACTCTTCCCCACTACCTTTCCTCCCCTCTGCAAGATAGGAGAAGCACTTTGCATCTCTTTCTTCCTCGAATCTTTCTCAGCAGCCCCATCCTTTCCTCAGCTGCAGAGATGCTCAACAGACCAGCCCTTTCCACAACTAGCCCCTTATAGTGGTATTAGGAAAACAAATATCCATGGTAGAGATGAGGCTATGTACTTCTCCCCTTGAAATGGTCGGTGAAATGCTGTAAACATCACTGCACTACCTCTTGCTGCCTCCAACAGGTGATGCTTTGAGGTCAGGGGGATGGGAGGGAGGAACAGCTGCTACAAGGGGGCCCTTTTGGGCACTAAGTATTTCTTGTGCTTCCAGAAAGTCAGGAGCCTTGCTCTGGCCAATGAGAAACACAGAAAGCATGGCTCAGTGAGAAAGCAAGCCTCAGACAGAGACATGGAAAGCCATTCTGAACTGAGCACCGTATTCATTCCTTCATGCCTGCATTCATCCATGGCATATTTATTTAACTTTGTGTTCGCCATGCATCATTCTGAGGTGCTGTGGTAACAGTGAGCAGCTAGTGATGGTCTCTGCTCACAGAGCTCGAGGTTAATGGTAAACATGACGAGCAGCCAGATGGTTACAGTCCAACAAGCTTAAGTGCAAGAGGAGAGGACACCTACAGGAGCACAGAAGCAGGCAATTTTGTTGGACTCAGGTAACCAAGGAAGGCTTCCTGGAAGATATGACAATAACGCTGTGACTTAGAGAAAGAGTATGAGTGAAAACAGATGTTCTGTAGCTCACAATAAACTAATGGAGGATTGGATATCAATGGCAAACACACATGTCATACATACTGCCCCTGCACTTCTTGCCCCCATAGCAGACATAACAAATCAATCACAGACCTCTTTGCCACATGGCCTCAGAATCCTTAACATAGAACTCTAGGAAGCCACTGCCAATCACTCAGAAATGGCATGGGACAGCCAACCAGCAAGGCCTTACAAGGCCTTGCTTGGTGTAGAGGAGAGAGAGAGCTGGATCTAGAGTTACAGGACCAAGACTATAGGTGGCCCTGGGGAGCTGCAGCCCATGAGAGCTACACCCAGGGGTTCCCTGGCCGGGGCGGGGTGGGGCAGGTGGGGAGAAAGCAGGGAGGAGGGAAAATGCTCAGTCAGGGCTCAGACATAAGGCTATGATCAGGGGTTCTGTCATTACACTAGGCTGACCTAACAGCAGCTTTGAGGGCAGGTGTAGGGTCAACCTCTTGGTATAAAGAAACTATGTCAGACAAGAGAGCCAGCTCTCCCTCAAGTCAGCTGTGTGACCTTGAGAAAGTTATTTCCCTTCTCTGAGCCTCAGGTGTCTCACTCATAAAATGATGGAAACAATCTACCTCATCAGACTGCAGTGAGAACCAATCAACACAAGATTTTAACTGTGATATGCTGCAGAAACAATATCACAATTATTGACCTGCTGTGGAACCCTAGGAAAGTTCCTTAACCTCTCAGAACCTCAGTTATTTAATAATTCATCTTAAAAATGGGAGTGATAATACTAACACTTAACTGCATTCTCTATGCACCGGCATAAGACTTTCATGAATTAACTCATTTATTCCTCATAACAACACTCAGAGGTAGATGCTATCATTATCTATAAGGCCTGAGGCACAGAGAGGGGAAGTAAATTGCAAAAGATTATATAGCCAAGACATGGACAGAGTCAGGACTCAAGTGTAGAACATGTGACTTGGGGCCTGCATGGACAATCACCCTATAACATGGGCGCTCATATGGCTGCTGTGCAGGACAAATGTGTTCATGGACAGAAAGCACTTGAAACAATGCCTGGCACAAGGCAAGAGGCAATAATGCTGGCTGATAGCAGTGTTACTAACTAGAAAGTAAAAGACACGCTTTATTTTGGGGATGGGCTCTCATCATGGGGCTTTTGGCAGAGTTTCTGGAAATGAGATATTTCGGGAAGCTTGACCCATTGAAGGAAGGGGAGGGGAGGTGAGACTGGCGTTTCAGGAGGAAGACAGGTGAGCCAGGTGCCCTGAGGCTCTTGGCTAGGCACAGCCATGAGTCTGTGCTCAGCTGTGATTATAGGAAGCTCTGCTGCTGATCTGGGATCGACTCTTCTTGTGTCCGGGATCAGCTGGCTGTTGACTGGTCTAGAATGGCTTCAGCTTGATCAGCTGAGCTCTTCTCCACTTGGACTCTCATCCTCTAGCAAATTAGGCTTTGGTGTGATTAGGCTTGTTCACATCCAAGAAACAGGGCTCTAAGAAAGAAGAGGGTTGTACACACAGCCTCTTAATAGGCACAGCCTCCCTCAACTTCTCACCTTCTATTGGCCAAAGCAAACTGCAAGGTCAGCCCAGATCCAAGCAAGCAGGCTCCGCCTCTTGATGGCAGCATTGCAAAGTCATTGTTATGACCTTAATTTTGTGTCCTCCCCACCAAATTCACATGTTGAAACCAGCCCCCAAGGTGACGGTTTTAGGAGATGGGGTTTAGGCCATAATTTCTGGAAATGAGATATTTCGGGAAGCTTGACCCATTGAAGGAAGGGGAGGGGAGGTGAGACTGGCGTTTCAGGAGGAAGACAGGTGAGCCAGGTGCCCTGAGGCTCTTGGCTAGGCACAGCCATGAGTCTGTGCTCAGCTGTGATTATAGGAAGCTCTGCTGCTGATCTGGGATCGACTCTTCTTGTGTCCGGGATCAGCTGGCTGTTGACTGGTCTAGAATGGCTTCAGCTTGATCAGCTGAGCTCTTCTCCACTTGGACTCTCATCCTCTAGCAAATTAGGCTTTGGTGTGATTAGGCTTGTTCACATCCAAGAAACAGGGCTCTAAGAAAGAAGAGGGTTGTACACACAGCCTCTTAATAGGCACAGCCTCCCTCAACTTCTCACCTTCTATTGGCCAAAGCAAACTGCAAGGTCAGCCCAGATCCAAGCAAGCAGGCTCCGCCTCTTGATGGCAGCATTGCAAAGTCATTGTTATGACCTTAATTTTGTGTCCTCCCCACCAAATTCACATGTTGAAACCAGCCCCCAAGGTGACGGTTTTAGGAGATGGGGTTTAGGCCATGAGGGCTCTGCCCTCATGAGATTCGTGCTCTTATAGAAAGAGGCCCCAGAGACTTCCCAGCTGCTTCCAACCCTGAACCTCACCAAACACCCAACCTTGTGGCTCTGTGACCCTGGTCTTCCAGCCTCCAGAACTGAGAGAGAGAAATGTTTGTTTATAAGCCACTCCAGTCATGGAACTTATGTTACCGCAGCCTGAACCGGCTGAGATGGTCATTTATAAAGGGCACAGGCTCAGAGAAAACAGAAGCAGGGACCAGTCCTGGCCACCAGGGCCCCTCCCAGTGCCTAGCCCCGCTGTTCACTCCCTGGGAACCCACTCCTTGAGGCTGTGAGCTCCCACGTGGAGAGACACTGGCGACTGTGCCCCCGGTTCTTTCTCTCTCACACACACCTGGCACACACTAGGGCTGGAGATTTGAGCACATTCATCCATTAAAGCAGACAGCGATGGGAAGAAAGTGTGTCCCTCTCCTCCAACTAAGTCTCTACGAGAATCATGTACTACAGGGTGGTTCGCAGAGGCTTCTGCAGGACAATGATTTGAAAAATTCCTCAAACTTAATACCACCATCGATTCTGGAATCTGAAAGACTCTCCCCACCCCCCAAGAGGAGAAAGAGCCTCTCACCACCAGCAAAGCCCCCACCTTTGTTGCTGGAGTGGTGATGCCTGCCGAGTGAGGCAGACGGAGCATTTCACCTTTCTTTCCATGACATAGAGTGTCTAAGAATGCGCGGCTGCCCCAGCCTGGGTGACGCATGAGCTGAGCTCCCGGCTGGGATGTCAGCCCCCGGCACCCGCTGCTTGGGCTGCAGCAGGGGCTGCAGTTGGGAGGGGGGAGGTGGTGGTTTCCCACATGCACAAAGAGAGGAGCTTTTAAGGCTCTCCACCAACTGAGAATGAGTCAGCTAGGATGTCTGGAGATGGACAAGCACCTTGCCATGGTCTCCAAATACAGATGTATACTCACACACACACACTGCCTGGGATCCACAAGCTGGCAATGCCATCAGACCTCCCCTGCTGTGTCCCCTCTTTCGTGATCCCAGTCCATATTCCTTCAGTCAAGAGATACTCCTGACACTTTGGCCAGTGAGTGCCCAGCCCAAAGAACCTACAGGACTCCATGTTGGACGCTGAGTTTTCCTTTGCTCTCTGGTTTTGCACCCACCGCTACTTACCCCCCTATCCACACCCAGCTCGGGTTCATCCCCAGTTTCCCCTCTAGACTCCAGTCTCAGTCATCCCAGTGACTCAGTTATATGCCGGGCACTCGCAACTCCATCCTCAACTGGCCCTCACCCAGTGCTTCCCGTCTAGAAGAGAACTGTCCTCGCAGTCAGCATTCAGTACCCACCAGTGTGGTCATCTTAGGGGCATTTGCGCTGTTTGAGGCAGAGCCTTCTGCAGGCTGAGGGAGGGGACTGTTTGTGCTGAGACCCCAGGGTACTTTTCAGGGAGAAGGAAATGCTCTGTATTTCATTTATGGTGGTGGTTATACAACTGTCCTAACTTATCATCCTATAGGTCTGAAAAGGGTACATTTTACTGAATATAAAGTATGCTTCAATAGATCAGACTTAAAATTTTAATTATTAAATCTCCAATGTTCATTATTTGACTCTCCTACCCACTACAACCAATCCTCAAGCATGATGGAGGAGTGTTTTGGAAGATAATGAAGTCAAGCAGTGCTTTAGGGGCATCCATCTGCTTGAACAAGAGCTCCACCAGCCTTTATCTTGTGTCTTCTTGGAAGCAGTGAGAGCCTGGGGGATAGGTCCTTACCAGCTGAGATGGTTCATTTTATGTCTCTACTTGACTGAGTCTGGGATACCCAGATAGCTGATAAAATTATTCTTCCCAGTGTTTCTGTGAGAATATTTCTGGAGGAGGTTAAGCATTTGGACCTGTAGATGGAATAACAAGTTCTACCCTCAGCAATGAGGTGCCAACCAAGCTCCCTGCCATCTTCTCACAGTGTCCCTCAGGGCTCTGCTTGCAGCAGCATTATAGATGCCCTAGGGAAGCCAGGAAGCACAGCTAGACAAAGCCTCACATGGGATCTGTGGAGATAAAGGTGGGGCTGAGGGTTAAGCAGCAGGAAGGGAACATGATGCTCCATGCTGAACTGACTCAGTTTCCCCTTGAGTCCATCTGCCCCCTTCCCAAGTGCTGTCCAATTGACTCCCTTCAAGTCCATCCCTTCCGCCTCTTCCCCCTCCCTGGCTCAGTGGTCACCCCTCATCAGGACCATCTCTCAGCAGCCTCCTGAATGAGCTGAGATCTCACCCCAGGAGGTGGTCGCCATGCAGGCACTTGTGTGGACCCCAAGCTTCAGAGTCATCACTGACCCCTTTCTACANTTAAATCTCCAATGTTCATTATTTGACTCTCCTACCCACTACAACCAATCCTCAAGCATGATGGAGGAGTGTTTTGGAAGATAATGAAGTCAAGCAGTGCTTTAGGGGCATCCATCTGCTTGAACAAGAGCTCCACCAGCCTTTATCTTGTGTCTTCTTGGAAGCAGTGAGAGCCTGGGGGATAGGTCCTTACCAGCTGAGATGGTTCATTTTATGTCTCTACTTGACTGAGTCTGGGATACCCAGATAGCTGATAAAATTATTCTTCCCAGTGTTTCTGTGAGAATATTTCTGGAGGAGGTTAAGCATTTGGACCTGTAGATGGAATAACAAGTTCTACCCTCAGCAATGAGGTGCCAACCAAGCTCCCTGCCATCTTCTCACAGTGTCCCTCAGGGCTCTGCTTGCAGCAGCATTATAGATGCCCTAGGGAAGCCAGGAAGCACAGCTAGACAAAGCCTCACATGGGATCTGGGGAGATAAAGGTGGGGCTGAGGGTTAAGCAGCAGGAAGGGAACATGATGCTCCATGCTGAACTGACTCAGTTTCCCCTTGAGTCCATCTGCCCCCTTCCCAAGTGCTGTCCAATTGACTCCCTTCAAGTCCATCCCTTCCGCCTCTTCCCCCTCCCTGGCTCAGTGGTCACCCCTCATCAGGACCATCTCTCAGCAGCCTCCTAATGAGCTGAGATCTCACCCCAGGAGGTGGTCGCCATGCAGGCACTTGTGTGGACCCCAAGCTTCAGAGTCATCACTGACCCCTTTCTACATCCAGTCCCTAGAAAATCCCATCCACCCTGCCTAAACCCAGAGTCCATCACTTCTAACCCCTCCCTCCGTGGCAGCTCCCCCCCCCCCTCAGCTGGACCACTGCAGGGGCTTCCGTCCTGGCTTCCGAGCAATTAGGGTCTACATGCTTTGGTACTAGCGACATTTTTGCTGCCAGAGTTGGGTGTGATAGCAGGGCTGCAGCTTAATGAAAGAGGAGAGAAGTCAGAGTGGAGTTTGTCCCTGTCCCACCAAAGGGGGACCTAGTCTGGAGCACATAGGTCTTTCTGTCACTACTCAGATCCTAATTCTGAATCAGGTCAGTGCCCCCTGCTAGCCCTCAATCATACATAACAATCAGCCCCCTGTGAATGAGTCTCTCACCTTCTAACCCTGCTGATCTGAGTGCAGCAGGATCTGGGGAGAACCTTCAGTCCTGGGAGACAAATGATGGAGAGGTTTGCAAACTCATCTGTGGAACCTATTCCCTCCAGAATACGAAGACAGGCAGGAAGGCAGGGGGCCAAGAAGGAGAGGAGAAGGAGTGGACAGTGGGAGGAGGCTGGACAGGTCCCAGCCCAGAAGACTCTTTGGGGCTGAGATCAGCCCTCCTCAGTGCCCTGTCAGCAAAGAGCCCTTGCACCTCTGGATACCCCTCTCCCTGTAAATTCCTTCCACGCTCTGTGACAGCCAATTTGTATCCATCTATCTTTGTGAATCTTTGCAGTCCATAAACACTTAGTGAAAAAGAGACTAAAGTCAAGCAGGGAACTCTGACAGACTCCTCATCAGAGGAAAGGGCTCCTCCTATAATATGTAAATTCTTGCATTTTTTCCTTAATTTGGCAACGATGGATTTGACAAAACATATGACAAACGTATGAGAAAACATATGTTTTGTCAAATCCATCGTTGCCAAATTGCTGCAGTGACGCAGTTGCACTCCTGGTTACATACCCAGGAGAAATCAGTGCACATGTCTGCCAGAGGACAGGCCAAAGAATGCTGATAGCAGCATTGTCATACCCTCAACAGTCAACGACCCCGCTGTCTATCAATAGCACAACGGATAAGTAAATTTTGGTATATTCAGACAGTAGACTGCGATACAATAAGGAAAGGGGACTCTAGGACACATGCGACATTGATACATCTCTCACTCATACTTTTGAGCAAAAGAAGCCATATTTAAGAGTGCATACATGCACAAGTTGCTTCAGTCATGTCCAGCTCTTTACGACTGGCCCTATGGACTGTAGCCCACCAAGGCTCCTCTGTCCATGGGATTCTCCAGGCAAGAATACTGGAGTGGGTTGTCATGCCCTCCTCCAGGGCATCTTTTTGACCCAGGGATCGAACTCACGACTCTTACATCCCCTGCATTGGCAGGCAGGTTCTTTACAACTAGCACCTCCTGGGAAGCCCGGATTTAACAGTACATGTCATCAACTTCAGTTACACAAAGCTCAAAAACAGGCAAAGTTAATCCACAATGAAGAGTGCAAAGAATAATTGTCTTAAGGGAGTGGCCAGAAGGAGCAGAAGGGAAACTACTGGGCTTTCAGAATGCCCTGCTTCCTGATCTGGGTGCTGGCAACCTGAGAGCATCTATTTGTAAAAATGTGTTCATTTGTGAACTATATGTATATTGTATTCTAATAAATACATGTTATGTCCATCTATGGCTGTCCATCTACAAATACATGTGAATATAGATACATAGAAATAGAGAGAGCCAGATATCAGGGATTTAACAGTTTTTAAAATTGGGGGGAAATTGCACTATCCTCGGCCCTTACGGAACTTAAGAGAGAGTGGAGGGAGAGACATAAGCAAATGATCACCCAAAGGACGAAAGAATAACAAAGTGGGATCAGAGCAATAAAAAGAAAAGTTGGGGGGTGGGGCTTGTAACATGAGCTCTGATTGAAATCTGGTGTCGGAGAAGACTTCTCAAAGAAATGACACTTCAGCCAATTCTTCAGAAGTTAGCCTCCTTCCGGCAGAGCGAGGAGTATAGCAAAGGTTCTGATTAAGATGGACTTCGCCCTAGAGAGGGATTGACAGGTGGGAAAGGAGCGCAAGTTGGCAGCACAGATGCACAGAGTAGAAAGGTGGCATATGAGGGGAGATTCCGTGGACTAGGTGAAGGATTTGGGGTTTTCTTCTGAGAGCAGCAGGTACCCATTGGATGCTTTTTCCCCAGAGAGCAATGTAATCCACTTTTCATCCGTCAAGGACATCTGTCACTGGTGAATAACAAAGAAGGCCAAAGCCAAAAGAATACTTGGGAGACCAGCTAAGAGGTGACTATAAGAGACCCAGTATGGACTAAGGGTCAGTTAATGGAGAATGGTTTACAGATCTCAGTTATTGATATTGTAATTGGACATCAGCCCTGGTGGGAAAAAAGACACACCACATTAAGTGGAAGCAAAACACAATAACAAGGAAGACGTCAGTGGCTGACCACAGGACATATTCACACATACACTCCAGTATTCCTTGCTCCATCAATATCACATTCAAAAGGACTCCCAGAAGCCTCTTTAAACTCAAAATTGAAACATTTTTCTGAATTACTTTTGGCCGTGGATAGTCAGGCACGACATTGGATGTAATATCGGGAATAACGTGCTGTTTATCCTGATAGCTAACATCATGGAACATTTGCCATTTGTCAAACATTCTTTCTAGTGTTCATGTTGACTAAACTCATTTACTCCTCATGGCAACTCTGTTAGGTCAGGGCTGTTATTATCCCCATGTACAGCTGAGAACATAGAGGCAGAGAGAAGTACCCCCAATCCCCTAGCTGCTGAAAAGCAGAACAAAGATTTAAACCCAGGCAGTGTGGGCTAGATCTACATTTTTAACAAATAGGCTATAAGTTCTCACGATCAAATCTTTTATCTTGACCTCTCAGAAAACTTTCGATGAACAGAGTAATTTCCCAGCATATCAAATTACACTGAAGTTGTTTGCATTTCCGGATTTGGTTAAATGAATTGCTCTGTTTTTTCCTCTATTGCAGTTTACCTTCCTGGAAGTTCAATAGCCCTCTCTTGAAAGTCAGCCAGAAGTATATGACAGCTAGATATTGTGTGCTTGGTGTCCTTCAGGACACAGCAGTCAGTCATATCAACTGCTGTTGGCTTTGAAGAGTCTATTCTGCATTCCAAAATATTTGGCAATCTTATCTGCTTGAATGGCGTCTGGCATATGGTGGAAAACCTGTGAATTTGCAAGTTCAGATTTCAATACTTAATCCTAATGTAGGTTTTATTGGAGGAGCTTCATGAAGTAGGCAACATAAAACCATAGTCAGCCCTGTAAGGTGCTACCAAAACCAATAAGTCAACTGAAGTGACAGTAGAAGAAAGTTACACACACGCTAAAGATGACAGCTCTGTTAGAGTTGATTCCAGGGCTGGGAGTTGGCAAGTTTCTGGTGACATCTGTTATAAGATGCAACCTTTTTCATAAGAACATAAAACTTATGAAATACCAAATTTCAGACCGAGGAAAATAGGGTATTTTGAAACTAGAATCTCTCTTTTCTTTAGGCAGTAAGTCAGTTCCCATGCCCCATGGCAGGAGCCTGCCCCTTCACCCCTCTAGTCTGGTGCCCAGCATCCAATTCCAGACTTCCAACCAATTTAACCTGCTTCAGTTATCCTCATATCCCCCTAACCCAAATGCATCAACTATAAGGTAATATGTTCTACCTTTTGAAGATTAGCTTGGCCCTAGTATCAGGTAGCACTGTCCCACATTTTACTGTGATCATTCACTAGCCTTGTGAGTATGAGCAGGTTACTCTGAGTTCAGTTTTCTGTTCCAAAACAATGAGGATAGTAGCACTTACCTCCAGAGCTCTTAGGGGAATGAAATGAGAGAGCACATAGAAATAATTTAATATAGAATTCTTACACCTAGTGACTTATCAGTGGATGTTAAGCTATTCTTACTATTAACATCATCACCATAATAGTAGATTCTTATTAACCAAACTCCTTAATCAACTGATTAAATAAAAAGTCAGACAAGTGAGAAGTTAATAATAAAAAGCTACTTAAAATGTTTGATTCTACTTATATTGAGTAGCTTGCAGGAGACCAACTTTTATGCCAAGAAAAAGTAGAAAAACCCATTAAAATACAAAAATAAATCTGTTTGAAGGCATCAGAGAGTTACTGAAGCAGCCAGAACATGATAAATCAAGATCCTGGAGGGAAAGGGGCCCCAGAGAAGTGAGCCAATATTTCTGCTCCTTTTTCCCCTAGTGGCATCTGCAGGTATACAGGCAGAGGACAATTGTTAAGGGTGGAGGTGCCAGGAAAACTTTTGAGAATCTCAGAGAGCTGGGGGGATAAAAATTATAGTTCAGGGCTTCCAAGGCAGCCAAGAATTGAAGGATCAAGATCCCTTAGAGGAGAGAGGCATGGAGAAGGGAACCCAGCACTCTTTCCCCCTCAAAGCATTTGCCCAGAGCAAAAGGGAAAGAATTCAAGCAGAAAAGTGCTAAAGATTTTAACCCTAGAAGGACATGTCTCTTGACTGTTTGGGATTCTAATACTAAAGCTGAATAAACAAGGATTTTTTTGTTGTTGTTTGCATTTACAACTCATTTTTAAAGAGGATCAAAAGAGTGCCAGAGCTCAAATTCTTAATCACTCAGCTGTATGGTTAGGTGACCTATGCATCATCTTGATTTCTTTAGTGCATTTTTGTTTACCTGTGTATTTTCAAGAATATCAATGAATCCTGGATTTTGTCTGAAATAGTGCCAATTTAAAGTATATCTAATTTAAAAATTAAATCTGTTGTCTAAAACCTTCCCAAAGAAATTTCCAGCCCAGGTGACTTTACTGATGGATTCTTCTAAATATTTAAAGAAGAAATAACACTAATCTTAAACAATCTCTTCCAAATGGAAGCAAAAGAGAAAACACTTCCCAACTTATGACACCAATATAACTTTGAAAACTAAACCTGATGAAGAAGCTATAAGAATTGAAATTACAGGTCAATCTCTCTTGAAACAGATGGGAAAATGGTAACCAAATATTACCTAACCATTTACAAAAAGAATAATCATGACAACCAAGTTGGTTTTATTCTAGTAGTGGAAGGTTAGTTTTATATTCAAACTCAATCAGTCAATGTAATTCACCACATCAGTATAATATAGAACACCCATTTGTGGTTTTTGAAAAAGGTCTTAGCAGACTAGGCTTGAAATGGAACTTTTCAAATCTGATAAGTATATATATTTTAAAAGCTACAACAAATGCTTAACAAATGGAAAGTTTAGTTTCCACCTGAGATTAAAAGTGAGAGAAGGATGTCTACTATTACCATTTTAGTCAACATTGTACTAGAAGACACAGCCAGTGTAAAAAGGAAAGAGAAATAAATAAAAGGTATAGGCACTGAAAAGGAAGAAAAAACACTGCCCTCATTGACAAAACAACATAATTATGTACATAGAAAAGCCAAAAGAGTCTCCAAATAATTAAATTAATAAGGGAAGCTAGAAATAGTAGATATAGCATCAGTATATTTTTAAAATAATACTTTAATACATTATGAGTAAATGATTATAAATTAAAGTGTTACAGTTACCTATACAATATCAAAAATACTGACTGCTTAAATTGAAACAAAATATGCATAAGGCTTTGACACAAAACTAAAAGATTCCTAGCAATAAAAAATCTCCCAAGATTGACTCAAGAAAAAATAGAAAATATGAATAGACCAATCACTAGTAATGAAACTGAATCAGGAATAATACAGCTCCCAACAAACAAGGAAATGGCAACCCACTCCAGTAATCTTGCCTGGAAAATGTCATGGACAAAGGAGCCTGGTGGGCTATAGTCCATGGTGTCACCAAGAGTCGGACATGACTGAGTGACTAAACAACCAACAAACAAAAGTCCAGAACCAAATGGTTTCACAGGTTAATTATGTCAGACACTTAAAGAAGACTTTATACCTATCCTCCTCAAACTATTATAAAACACTGTAGAGGAAAAACACTTCCAAACTCATTCTACAAAGCCAGCATCACAGGAATGCCAAAATCAAAGACACCATAAAAAAGAAAAGAAAATTACAGGCCACAGTCACTGCTGAAGATGGATGCAAACATTCTTAACAAAATATTAGCAAGTTGAATTCAGTGATACATTAAAAAGATCATATACCACCATCAAGTGGGATTCATCCCAGGAATGCAAGGATGCTTCAATATTCACAAGTTAGTTAATGTCATACAAAATGTAAACAAATTGAAGAAGGAAAAATCATATGATCATCTCAATAGATGCAGAAAAATCTTTTGATGAAAGTCAATATCCATTTATGATAAAGTGGGTATAGAGGGAATACACTTCAGTCCAATAAACACCAGCCATGTATGACAAACCTACAGCCAATATACTCAATGGTGAAAACTGAAAGCACTTCCTCTAAGATCAGGAACAAAACAAGAATGCCCACTCTCACCACTTTATTCAACACAGTGCTGAAAGTCCTAACCACAGCAATCAGACAAGAAAAAGAAACAAAAGGAATCTAAATTTCAAAGACTAGGTAAAACTGTCACTGTTTGCAGACAACATGAGACTATACAGAAAATTCCAAAGATGCCACCAAAAGCTATTAGAACTTACTGATAAATTCAATAAAGTTTTAAGATACAAAATTAATATACAGAAAGCTATTGTTTCACTATACACTTACAATGAACTCTCAGAAAGAGAAGATAAGCAAACTATCTCATTTATAACCACATCAAAAAGAATAAAATACCTAGGAAAAAATCTACAGAGATAAAAGGCCTGTACTCAAGAAAACTTTAAGATACTGATAAAAGAAATTGAAAACAACACAAGCAAGTTGAAAGGTAAATCATGTTCATGTATTGGAAGAATTAATACTGTTAAAATCACCACTGTAAGATAGTACACTCTTTGACTTACCAAAAAAATATATTGATTGCTATATCTCCCCAGGTAAGTGAAACAAAAGCAAAATTAAATGAATAGGACTACACAAACTTGAAAATTTTTTGCACTGTGAAGGGCAATGCCAAAGAATGTTCAAACTACCACAGAATTGTGCTCATTCCACATGCTAGCAAGGTAATGCTCAAAATCCTTCAAGCTAGGCTTCAGCCATACGTGAACTGAGAACTTCCAGATGTACACGATGGATTTTAAAAGGCAGAGGAACTAGAGAATAAATTGCCAACATCCGCTGGATCATAGAAAAAAGCAAGAGAGTTCCAGAAAAACATCTACTTCTTCCTCATTGACTAGGCTAAAGACTTTGACTGTGTGGATCACAACAAACTGGAAAATTCTTAAAGAGGTAAGAGTACCAGACCATCTTACCTGCCTCCTGAGAAACCTGTCTGCAGGTCAGGAAGCAACAGTTAGAACTGTACGTGGAACAATGGACTGATTTCAAATTGGGAAAGCAGTACATCAAGGCTGTATATTGTCATCCTGCTTATTTAACTTACATGCAGAGTACATCATGCAAAATGCTTGGATGAGGGCTGGATGAAACACAAGTTGGAATCAAGATTACCAGGACAAATACCAATAACCTCAGATATGCAGATGACAATAACCTCAGATATGCCTTGAAATGTAAAGACACTCACTCCTTGGAAGAAAAGCTATGACAAACCTAGACAGCATATTAAAAAGCAGAGACATTATAATCATATAATCAAAGTTATGGTGTTTCCAGTAGTCATGTATGGATGTGAGAGTTGGACTATAAAGAAAGCTGAGTGCTGAACAATTAATGCTTTTGAACTGTGGTATTGGAGAAGACTCTTGAGAGTCCTTTGGACTGCAAGGAGATCCAACCAGTCCATCCTAAAGGGAATCAGTCCTGAATATTCATTGGAAGTACTGATGCTGAAGCTGAAACTCCAATACTTTGGCCACCTGATGTGAAGAACTGACTCCTTGGAAGAGATCCTGATGCTGGGGAAGATTGAAGGCAGGAGGAGAAGGGGACAACAGAGGATGAGATGGTTGGATGGCATCACTGACTCAATGGACATGAGTTTGAGCAAGCTCTGGGAGTTGGTGACAGACAGGGAAGCCTGGCGTGCTACAGTCCATGGGGTTGCAAAGAGTCGAATATGACTGAGAAACTGAAATGAACTGAACTGAACTGAATGCAGGTGATGCTACACTAATGGCAGAAAGTGAAGAGGAACTAAAGAGCTTCTTGATAAAGGTGAAAGAGGAGTGGAAAAACTGGCTTAAAATTCAACATTCAGAAAACTAAGATCATGGCATCTGGTCCCATCAGTTCAGTTCAGTTGCTCAGTCGTGTCCGACTCTTTGCGACCCCATGAATTGCAGCACGCCAGGTCTCCCTGTCCATCACCAACTCCTGGAGTTCACCCAGACCTACACCCATGGAGTCAGTGATGCCATCCAGCCATCTCATCCTCGGTCGTCCCCTTCCTCCCACCCCCAATCCCTCCCAGCATCAGAGGCTTTTCCAGTGAGTCAACTCTTCGCATGAGGTGGCCAAAGTACTGGAGTTTCAGCTTCAGCATCATTCCTTCCAAAGAAATCCCAGGGCTGATCTCTTTCAGAATGGACTGGTTGGATCTCCTTGCAGTCCAAGGGACTCTCAAGAGTCTTCTCCAACACCACAGTTCAAAAGCATCAATTCTTCGGTGCTCAGCCTCCTTTACAGTCCAACTCTCACATCCCTCACACCCATACATGACTACTGGAAAAACCATAGCCTTGACTAGACGGACCTTAGTCGGCAAAGTCATGTCTCTGCTTTTGAATATGCTATCTAGGTTGGTCATAGTTTTTTTTCCAAGGAGTAAGTGTCTTTTAATTTCATGGCTGCAGTCACCATCTGCAGTGATTTTGGAGCCCAGAAAAATAAAGTCTGACACTGTTTCCACTGTTTCCCTGTCTATTTCCCATGAAGTGATGGGACTGGATGCCATGATCTTCATTTTCTGAATGTTGAGCTTTAAAGCAACTTTTTCACTCTCCACTTTCACTTTCATCAAGAGGCTCTTTAGTTCTTCACTTTCTGCCATAAGGGTGGTGTCATCTATATATCTGAGGTTATTGATATTTCTCCCAGAAATCTTGATTCCAGCTTGTGTTTCTTCCAGTCCAGCATTTCTCATGATGTACTCTGCATAGAAGTTAAATAAGCAGGGTGACAATATATAGCCTTGATGTACTCCTTTTCCTATTTGGAACCAGTCTGTTGTTCCATGTCTAGTTCTAACTGTTGCTTCCTGACCTGCCTACAGATTTCTCAAGAGGCAGGTCTGGTGGTCTGGTATTCCCATCTCTCTCAGAATTTTCCACAGTTTATTGTGATCCACACATCAGTTTATGGCAAATAGATGGAGGAAAAAATGGAAACAGTGAGAGACTTTAATTTCTTGGGCTCAAAAATCACTGCAGATGGTGACTGCAGCCATGAAATTAAGACACTTGCTCCTTGGAAGAAAAACTATGACCAACCTAGATAGCATATTAAAAAGCAGAGACATCGCTTTGCTGACAAAGTCCATATAGTCAAAACTGTGGTTTTCCCAGTAGTCGTATATGGATGTGAGAGTTGGACCATAAAGAAGGCTGAACGCCAAAGAACTGATGCTTTCAAACTGTGATGCTGGAGAAGGCTCTTGAGAGTCCCTTGGACTGCAAGGAGATCAAACCAGTCAATCCTAAAGAAAATCAACTCTGAATATTCATTGGAAAGACTGATGCGGAAACTGAAGCTCCAGTACTTTGACTACCTGATGCAAAGAGCCAATTCATTGGAAAAGACCCTGATGCTGGGAAAGATTGAGGGCACAAGGAGAAGGGGGCAACAGAGGATAAAATGGTTGGATGACATCACCAACTCAATGGACATGAAGTTGCTGAAGCCTATGGGGTTGAAAAGATTCGGACATGACTCAGCAACTGAACAACAACAGAGAAAGAAACTATCAACAAAATGAAAAGGCCACCTACTGAATGAGAGAAGATACTTGCCAACAACATGTCTGATAAAGGGTTTACATAAAAAAATATGCAAATAATTCATAAAAGTTGAATTCCAAAAAAACAAACAGCCCAATTAAAAGATGGGCCTAGGACTTGAAGACATTTTTTCAAAGCATCATTTGACCTCAGATGATCAACAGCTGTCCACGTGTTTCTATTTTGCTAGAATTCACTTATATCTCTTTGTGGCTGCCATTTTTGAGCACCTCATGTGTACCACTACATAGCTCATAGGACATTATACAATGAAACTGACCAAATGACTGCTACATTAAGCAACATGGATGGACATCACAAGCATAATGCCAAACCAAAGAAATCTACCCCCAAAAGAACACAAAACCAGTCTGCTTGATTTATATAACAGGCACAAGTGATCAATGCTTATGGAAGTCAGGGCAGTGGTCCCATTTGAGGTGGGAAGATGTAATGATATGGGAAAAGGCATGAGGAAAGACTTTAGGGTACTGGAAAATTCCATTTCCTGATCTGGTTGCTGGATACCCTGGGTGTTCACTTTGTAAAAATACATCCCACTGACTCCTAGATCTGTGTACTTTTCTCTATGTATGTTATGCTTCAGTAAAAAACGTTTCTTAAAGCTAAAAAATGATACATAATACTTCAAACCTGTTTAATTTTAACTTAAAACATATAAATGCACATTCATTCACCATTCTTTTGATCTGGGGCCAAAGCTTTTCTTTGCGAACGGGTCGGCTCACTGGAGCTTCTTGTCATCTTTCTTACATAAACCACACCCATAATGCATCATCTACAGTTCCCAGCGTCAGTTTCTTTGAAGTAGAGAGAGATCTTAAAGACCCTTGTAAAGCAGTCTGAGTGTAGAATCTTGCTAGAATTTTATGATTTTCCCAATCTTTTCATTGTCTCAACCACGCCCAATTCCACAGCAATTGTTTTTGTTGTTTTCTCTTTTTTTAGCAGTCCTCCTAAGTATTTTCAAAGCTTTCAACCCAGCATTCAGAGAAACATTTCTCTTTTTACAAACTTTTGGGAGGGGGGAAGGGTGGCGCTAATGTTTCACTGAGTAATTAACAGCCGGCATAAGGAGATTTGGTACCGAATATAAACGATCCTTGACTGACACACAATTGAGCTAATGGGAAGACACGTGAGTGGGTGGCCTGGTCTGTAGCAAGCACCTCCTATGATGCAGATGTGCGTTCATCAATGTGTTTTGCAGACTGTGTTTGTCAAGTGAAGAGGTCTTTCATGTTGTTATATATGCTCCTAAACTCTCAGCTGCTACCACAGGTCGTACTGGAATCATCTTTCACCTGGGCCACTACGGAGGTCCTTTAATAATTTTCTATACAGGTACCTTTTCCTTTCTGAAATACAAAGCATGTCCCTGTGTGCTGCTTAAAGGTTTTAAAATAGAGTGCCTGGTGTAATGTAGGTGCTTAATGAATAGGTTGAATGAGTGAGTAACTAAACAAATGGATACACAAGTTTTCAGTTCCTCCAGGACTAAGCTCCAGCTCTTTGGTCTGTCCTACAAGGCCCTTCCTAGTCAGATCCTTCTCACCTTCCAATCATCTTGTCTTATATATCCTCAGGACACCCTGCACTGCAGCCCCACCAAGTGGCCTGTGATCACTAGCCATGCAGCATCACACACACTGGCCCTCTGCTGGAAGCCCGTGTTCCCCATTGTCATCCATGGAGGCACCGCATAAGACTCCACCATCCTTTCCTCAGCTCTTTCCTGGATGCAGCAGCGGTGTTCACCAATGGCTCTGGTCTGTTCTTATCATTCCTGGTCCTATGCCTATTCCTCCCATACACAGTACAACCCAGAGACTTGACGACTGGGCTTCAGTCCCTTTATTTGGTTTCATTCCCAACGTCTAGCTCGGCCTTGGCAGACAGTTGACTCTCAGCACCACTGTGAAGGCAGGAGTTGGCTGGCCTGAGTTCAGATCTCCACCCTGCCACTTGATAGCTATGGAGCCGTAGGCAAATTCCGTCTCCAACATTCAGCTTCCTGTCAAAGAGGAGCAATGATACCTATCTCTCCACATTCCTATAAAGACTGAATGAGATCTAGGTAAAGGACCTGGCACCCAATGAACCATCTAAAAACACAAGGAAGGGCCCACTTTCAAGATCTATACAGCTGTCCACCTATGTCCACTCAGAGCAAACGAAAGACCAATGTGACATGAACCCCAGTAACTGCACACAGCAGATACTCAATGGATATTCGTTGAAGGAATGAATGATACCCTCTGCCCATGGTTCATTCCCCTGTCCTACTCTCCTCTTTGCTCTTACCATCATTTTCCACATCCAGGCCCCACCAGCCCTGTGGGTAATTTGAAATTAAAATCCCAAAGTTATTTTTCATAGCAAGAACAATCATTCTTGGGTCTGCTGGCACCGCATCCTGACAGGGGCTGGCAACAGCCAGTTCACAGTGAGCCCTGCCAGGGGGCTGTGCATTCACTTCTAAGAATAACTCAGTGTCCAAGAATTCCGCCTGTTCTATCACAAGCTGGGGCCGGCCAGCAGCTGGTTTGCATTAGCGTCTAGAGTGATGGGATTCCGCTTTACTGTACTAAGGCTGACGCACCTCCTCCCCTTCCTCTGCTCTCACTCTGGGCTCCCACTGAGCAAGTCGAGTCTTTGTTTAACAGTCTTGAAAGCACCAGGAAGGGATCTGGTTAGAGGTACACTACGGAGTAGATGAAGTCCGCCTTCTGGGTCCTTTCGTCTCATGCCTGGGTCATACCTCACACTTCCATCTGGGTACCATTCTGAGTACCCTCTGTGATCTCGGTACTCCAAGGCCACAGGAACATCCCATTCAAACCTGCCCTCACAAGAGCAGCCAATATTTGGGATCATTCCTGACCTTCTTTCCTTTCTATTTACATTCATTCATTCATTTCTATGTGGAATTGTTGAACAATGAAACTAAAGGGACCATGGAGATCACTTAGGGAATCAGCTTGGTCTAGAGTGGCTCTTAGAGAAGAGGCAGCTGCATGTACACTGTCTTAAGGACATTTGAAATGTCTGAGCGCACTTATCATTGGGCGTCGCAAAGAGAAAGAGCGCTACTGGCATTTACAGGGCAAGAACTAAGGACACAGAATATCTTGCAATGTACAGAATATTCTCACATAATGAAGAATTATCCAGCCCAAAAATGTTCCTGGCATCCCTCCTGAGAAACCCCACTGGAGCCAAGTGTGTCATCCTGTAAACTCACAGCCCACTGGCTATGAGCACAGGCTTCCTCACTCATGGCCTTGACATATCTTGTCTTCAAACATTTGAAGTACATTTGCTTTATGATGGAGGAAAAAAGGTCACGAACTATGAAGTCAAAAGGACCAGGACAAAGTTCTGTTGCTGCCACTCCACCGCAGACACTTGAGCCGAGTTCATGATTCTTAGAACACAGACTCCTCCTCGTCTGTTGTTAACAGTGCTCATAATGTCTATGTTGATTATGAGCATGGCTGCCATATTTCACAATACCCAAAACTGAGTAAAAAGATCCAGCATGCATGTGCTAAGTTGTATCAGTCAGGTCCAACTCTTTGTAACCCTATAAACTGTAGGCCACCAGGCTCCTCTGTCCATGGGATTCTCCAGGCAAGAATACTGGAGTGGGTTACCATGCCTTCCCCCAGGGGGATCTTCCTGACTCAAGGATCAAACCAGAGTCTCTTACTTCTCCTGCATTGGCAGGCAGGTTCTTTAGCACTAGCACCACTGGGAATCGCTAACAAGGTCCAGCAGTGAGAATTAAGTGAGAGAATTTACACAGAATACTGGGTGCATAGTAGGCATTGAGAATACAGTAGATGTTACACATGAAGTGCCTTGTACTATGCCTGGCATATAATAGAGGTTCTTCAAAGGTCAATTCCATTCCCTCCCTCCTCCTCCCATATATGTCCTGTGACTCACTGAAGGTCATCTAGGATTCCTTGAAGGCATGCTCTGTCACTTTAAGTCATGTCCTATTCTTTGTGACCATATGGACTGTGGTCTTCCAGGCTCCTCTGATCATGAGATTTCCCAGGCAATAATACTGGAGTGGGTTGCCATTTCCCTCTCCAGGGGATCTTCCTGGGTCAGGGATCGAACCCACATCTCCAGCATTGGCAGGTAGACTCTTTACCATTGAGCCACCTGGCTCATTAGAGCAATGTGGTCTCTATTCTCACAGAATTTAAAAATCAAGAGTTCTGATAACTCTTAACTGAAGTCTCCTTCTTCTGTACTCTACTTCTCACTATCTTCAAAAGAATGATCTTTCAGTAATTTTGTTCATGTTTTTGTCATGCTGACAACGAGAGCAGACAGATGGATGATAGAAACCTAACTGCTTTTACAAGACAGGATGAGGCCAAAGAGGAGAGGGAGAAGGGAGGAGACATTACAGAAAGTGAGGAAGAATGGGGGGGGGGGAGTGGGGTGGAAATAAGTAGGTTTCTAAAGAAGAAGAACCTCAGGACAAGAGGTGGTTTGGGGGTGATCAAGTTGCTGGGACGTTTCACTATACAGAGGCTGTCATCAGGGGAGTCGCATTGTGAGCACTTGAGATATGGTTTTGACCAGTTCGAGCTCTCAATTCTTCCCAAAGCTTCCTACAGTCATTGTGTAGTCACTGGGTCCAATTTCTTGCTCTCTTTTGTCAATATATTCAGCTTCACACCACATCAACCCAGATATAAAACTCAACTCTTTCTTCCATTTCATCCCAAAACTTGCCCACTCAAAGCACTCATAAAAATGGCAGACTTTTCTAAAGATGTGGAGGAAGCCAAGGAAAGGGATTCCAATAATAAAGCACAGGTGACATTGGGAGGAGCACAAGATTCAACTATTTCTAAAAAGCCCTAATCACCCCCCACAAGAATCTGCTCTTCACCTCTCAAAGGCACCACCTTGATGATGTCATGGTTCCTCTCTCTCTTCCCCATTCCTTTCCACCACCTCTCTTCTCTTCTCTAACCCCACCTCCTCTCAGAGGCAGGAAACAAATGCCTCTCTTTTCTCTCAGGCACAGCTTCTGAGAGAAGCTTCCTATCTGTTCATAAGCCCTCCAAAACCCACGCCTTTGGGGCTTGCCAATTCCCTTAATGGATATATCAAGGTGTTTTTAGCCAAAGCTGTTCCCTCTCGAAAAGAATGAAGTTAGATCATAGAGGTTTCACCTCATTTTTCCTGTCTGCGATTTAGATAACATATCCAAATAGTTGAGAGAAACAAAGCATTATGGAAATCCAGTGGGCTGGTCTGGAAGGATTTCTTTGAGTTTAAGTAGACCCTTGAAGGATGGATGGGATTTGGAGAGAAACAAAGACGGAATCCAGTGGTATCACAACATAAATAAAAATGCAGAGGCTGAATTGGCACAGAATATACAAGGGATAGGGGAGAACTTCTTCAAGCTGAAGCCAACAATACATTGGCTAGAGTGAAGGAGAAAAATGTAAGCATTAGGTGGAATCATCAGTGGAGGACTCTGAATGTGTCGAGTTACAAATATGCCCAAAATCTGATCTCTCCTTTGGGATTGGCTAATCAATTTTTAGGGGGTTGGAAGTTTGTGGTTTCTGTCTTTTTTGTTAGAAAGCTGTATCAATGATCCTTTTAGATATGCAAGAGTAAAGCAAGAACATCTTGGAGAAACATGGGAATCTGATAAATACATCTAACTTAGACATCTAACTTAGACAAGTGAGTTGAATAGTTTGTTTGCTTATGCCCAGAGCCTCCAAGAGCAAAATCTCTATGAATGCTATTGCTTTTGGGGGTAGAAAAATTTCCTTCCTATATGAACATGTCTACCATATAGCTGAACATGCTTCTATTCTTTCGAGGTTGGGAGTTTTTTCCTTCAAACAGTTGTTTGCAGTAGGATCAGAATTCAAATGGACAAGTGCTTGGAAGAAACAGGAAAATGTGCCCTTCTGTCTTTTTAAAAAGCCCTGGTCACCCACCACAAGGAATCTACTCTTTACCTCACAGAGAACTAGTGACAGCAAAAAAAGATTTGGATTGCATTTGGTGACACTCAAGATAGATCTCACATGAGGTTCCTCAAAACGTTGTTCTCAGGAGAAGGAGGAATAAGTTAAGAGAGTAGCACTGATGCGTATACACTGCCATGTGTAAAATAGCTAGCTAGTAGGAAGTTGCTGTATAACACAGGGAGCTCAGCTCAGTGCTCTGTGATGACCAAGAGGGGTAGGATGTTGAGCTGGAGGGAATATATGTACACATATATATACATATACCTGATTCACAGTACAGCAGAAACACATTGTAAAGCAATAATACTCCAATGGGAAAAAAGTTGTTTTCACAACTGTGCTTACTTGATGACGTTGACCTTATAAACAAATTCAACTCAAGAAAATACTGCTGAATTTATTGATTGTAATATGTGAAGTATCCTTATAAAAATTGTTTTATTACGTTTTTGATAAAAAGAGTCTATAGTCTGAAACTATGATTTTCCCCTGTGCAATATTCATTCTCTATGACTCTAGTAGTTTTTTCCTGAGACATGGGCTCTCTCTCTCTCCCTCCTCTCAGATGCTTGGTTTGGATGGAATACTGCCCTGCCTTTATGACACAGAGATCAGCACTGTACTATCAATCAGGTGCCAGTTGACAATGGTGATTGAGTGAGTGGTGGCCAAATCTACTTCACCCAACCTGAAGCAGAAGCCCAATCACTTTTAATCATATCTCCCTTCCTATTTTATTTTCTTATCGTTTACTCACTTTTCTGTTAAGAGGTATATGTGTGTATATCTCCTACATCTGGAATGAATGCAGGGATCTTCTACTTCTGTTTAATGTGATGTCTCCAGTAACCTAAAATGCTGCTACCACATGGAAAGCAGTCAGTCAATGTATTTTGGTTGAAAGGTTTACAACAAACCTTTAACAAACACCGAACCAAAGAAATAGCTCAACAGTAGACATGAAACACAAGTGTGTCCCATCAAAGCTCAACCTAGAAATGTTGCTGGCATGATCAAGGAAGAGCCATTCGATTGTGAATCTATAAATCTAGAGCTGCCATGAGGTTATCCCATGAGAAAAGCCCCCTATGTTGAGAAAGAAGCCAATACCAAGAAAAAGAGAGGTGTAGAGAAATCACTTCGTGATAAAACCCCATCTGCGCCTGGCTCCAGCTATGCCTGAACTCAGTAACTGAACTTTTCAGTACTGAGTGTGCATCGCGAGGACTCTTGGCCTTCAGACTGTAGGTGTGCTTGCTGACCTCTGCAATGTAGCCAGAATCAGCTCTACAGAACACTACAGACCTGAGCCTGGGGAGACATTCTCCCTCTAGGAAGGACAGTATTGTACTGTTCCCACTTTTCCTAAAAAGAAGTAAAACATAGCAGGAAACATTAACGTATACATTGTTTCCTGGGGGACCGAGACAATGGCTCAAAGCTCATGGAACAAGTATAGGCATGACAGACGCCATGGCCCTGTGCCACAATCTATCCCACTTCCCTCCACAGGAAAACTGCCTGAACAAGGAAACCAGACACCACCGTGTATAAAGACTGCAGGGCACTTCTTCAGTATTCTCTCTCATGGCCCAGCATAGGTGGGAAGGGCACTGATCATATCGCCAAAGATCTGGGTCCTCACTCCTGCTGTCTTGCTCTCTGAACTAAGACTACAGAACTTTTGGATTATTCAGTCATCATGTAATGAGCCTTATCCTGGGATTCTTCTTGTTGAAGAACCAGTGACTAGAGTTCAGGTGAATTAGTTTAAGCCAACAAGTGTGTTTATGAACTCTAGGAACATCAGGAAGAGTTTCAGGAAGTCCAAATTGAGTTAAGTCCAAGATTGGCACGGTGAGGGGGGTGGAGGGGTGCTCAAGTCATTTCCCAAAAACCTGCAGTGTTTCAGAGAATGAGGGTTCACTAGCTGTGGCCTTAAATATCAAGAGATGAACAGTTTTTAATATGATAGCATATTTTATTGCCAAAAGCCCTCTTATCTACTTCTTTCTTCTGTGTCATGAGTTTCATTGTCTCTGTAGGCTGGACTGTGAAGGAAGTGGACAGAGGCCTGTTTGAACATATGTACTCCACAAGCTGTGGTTCAACCTACCATAGAAAATAAGCTTGGAATACAATGTTGGAGTAAGATTTTTAAGGAAATTTGCACTCATCCTATTGAAAACAGGTAATTATTTAATACAGACAACACTCATTTCTTCTAAAAATACAATATTTATTAAGCCAATAGTATATACAAGGCCCATAAGACACAGTCTTGGATCTCAAGAGAAATGCCAGTAGAAAGAAGACTTTAGAAACATCTAGAACAGCACTGCTGCTGCTGCTTAGTCGCTTCAGTCGTGTCCAACTCTGTGCGATCCCATAGACGGCAGCCCACCAGGCTCCCCCGTCCCTGGGATTCTCCAGGCAAGAACACTGGAGTGGGTTGCCATTTCCTTCTCCAGTGCATGAAAGTGAAAAGTGAAAGTGAAGCTGCTCAGCGTGTCCAACTCTTAGCGATCCCATGGACTGCAGCCCACCAGGCTCCTCCATCCATGGGATTTTCCAGGCAAGAGTACTGGAGTGGGGTGCCATTAGATGTGCTCATATCATGTGGCTCAGATAATGAATGCCTCATTGCCGAATTCAGACTGAAATTGAAGAAAGTAGGGAAAACCACTAGACCATTCAGCTATGACCTAAATCAAATCCCTTATGATTATACAGTGGAAGTGACAAAAAAGATTCAAGGGATTAGATCTGATAGAGTGCCTGAAGAATGATGGACAGAGTTTCATGACTTTGTACAGGATGCAGTGGTCAAGACCATCCCCAAGGAAAAGAAAAGCAAAAAGGCAAAATGGTTGTCTGCAGAGGCCTTACAAATAGCTGAGAAAAGAAGGTAAGCTAAAGGCAAAGGATAAAAGGAAAGATATACCCATTTGAATGCAGAATTCCAAAGAATAGCATAGAGAGATAAGAAAGCCTTCCTCAGTGATCAATGCAAAGAAATAGAGGAAAACAATAAAATGGGAAAGACTAGAAATGTCTTCAAAAAAATTAAAGATACCAAGCGAATATTTCATGCAAAGATGGGCACAATAAAGGACGAAAATGTTATGGACCTAACAGAGGCAGAATATATTAAGAGGTGGCAAGAATACACAGAAGAACTGTACAAAATAGATCTTCATGACCCAGATAACCACAATGGTGTTCTTTGGAAAAGATCCTGATTACAGCCAGACATCCGGGAATACGAAGTCAACTGGGCCTTAGAAAGCATCACTACAAACAAAGCTAATGGAGGTGATGGAATTCCAGTTGGTGGAATTCCAGGTGATGGAAATCCTGAAAGATGAAACTGTGAAAGTGCTGCACTCAATGTGTCAGCAAATTTGGAAAACTCAGCAGTGGCCACAGGACTGGAAAAGGTCAGTTTTCATTCCAATCCCAAAGAAAGGCAATGCTAAAGAATGCTCAAACTACCACACAATTGCACTCATCTCACACGCTAGCAAAGAATGCTCAAATTTCTCCAAGCCAGGCTACAATAGTACATGAACCGAGAACTTCCAGATGTTCAAGCTGGATTTAGAAAACACAGAGGAACCAGGTATCAAATTGCCAGTATCCACTGGATCATCTAAAAGGCAAGAGAGTTCCAGAAAAACATCTACTTTTGCTTTATTGACTACACCAAAGCGTTTGACTGTGTGGATCACCACAAACTGTGGAAAATTGTTCAAGAGATGGGAATACCAGACCACCTGACCTGCCTCCTGAGAAATCTGTATGCAGGTTAAAAAGCAACAGTTAGAACTGGACATGGAACAATAAACTGGTTCGAAATAAGGAAAGGAGTACGTCAAGGCTGTATATTGTCACCCTGCTAACTTAACTTAAATGCAGAGTACATCATGCGATATACCAGACTGGATGAAGCACAAGCTGGAATCAAGATTGCCAGGAGAAATATCAATAACCTCAAATATGCAGATGACACCACCCTTATGGCAGAAAGTGAAGAGAAACTAAAGAGTCTCTTGATGCAAGTGAAAGAGGAGAGTGAAAAGGATGGCTTAACACTTAACATTCAGAAAACTAAGATCATGGCATTTGGTCCCAACACTGCATAGCAAATAGATGGGGAAATAATAGAAACAGTGAGAGACTTTATTTTTGGGAGCTCCAAAATCACTGCAGATGGTGACTGCAGCCATGAAATTGAAAGATGATTGCTCCTTGGAAGAAAAGCTATGACAACCTAGACAGCATATTAAAAAGCAGAGACATTACTTTGCTAACGAAAGTTCATCTAGTCAAGGCTATGGTTTTTCTGGTAGTCATGTATGGATGTGAGAGTTGGACTACAAAGAAAGCTGAGCACTGAAGAATTGATGCTTTTGAACTGTGGTGTTGGAGAAGAGTCTTGAGAGTCCCTTGGACTGCAAGGTGATCAAACCAGTCCATCCTAAAGGAAATCGATCCTGAATATTCATTGGAAGGACTGATGCTGAAGCTGAAACTCCAATACTCTGGCCCCCTGATGTGAAGAACTGATTCTTTGGAAAAGATCCTGATGCTGGAAAAGATTGAAGGCAGGAGGAGAAGGGGACAGCAGAGGATGAGATGGTGGATGGCATCACCAACTCGATGGACATGAGTTTGAGTAAGCTACAAGAGTTGGTGATGGACAGGGAAGCCTGGCGTGCTGCAGTCCATGGGGTCGCAAAGAGTCAGATATGACTAAGCGACTGAACTGAACTGAGAACAGCACTGTCCAGTGGAAATATCATGTGAGCCTCAAAATGTATCTTTAAGTCTTCTAGTAGCCACAGCCATCAGTGATGCCATCCAGCCATCTTATCCTCTGTCATCCCCTTCTCCTCCTGTCCCCAGTCCCTCCCACCATCAGAGTCTTTTCCAATGAGTCAACTCTTCGCATGAGGTGGCCAAAGTACTCGAGTTTCAGCTTTAGCATCATTCCTTCCAAAGAAATCCCAGGGTTGATCTCCTTCAGAATGGACTGGTTGGATCTCCTTGCAGTCCAAGGGACTCTCAAGAGTCTTCTCCAACACCACACTTCAAAAGCATCAATTCTTCTGCGCTCAGCCTTCTTCACAGTCCAACTCTCACATCCATACATGACCACAGGAAAAACCATAGCCTTGACTAGACGGACCTTAGTCGGCAAAGTAATGTCTCTGCTTTTGAATATACTATCTAGGTTGCTCATAACTTTTCATCTGCAGTGATTTTGGAGCCCCCCCAAAAAAATCTGACACTGTTTCCACTGTTTCCCCATCTATTAGGTTGGTGCAAAAGAAATTGCAGTTTTTTGCATTGTTGAAATTTTCCTTTAATATTGGAATACATTCTTTAAAAAAAATATGGTTATCTTATACCTCATTTTAACACACATTTCTCATTTTATGTTTTTTTTTTTTGCTGATGGCTTATTACTTGCTGCTTATTTTGTATTTATTTTAGACTACAGAAATGATGTTAAACAAAAAGCAAATTTGAGAGATTTTATCATTTGAGTTCAAAAACGGGTTGTAAAGAGAGGAGACAACTCACAACAACAATGCATTTGGCCCAGTATCTACTAATGAACGTACAGTGCAATGGTGGTTCAAGAAGTTTCGCAAAGGAGACAAGAGTCTTGAAGATGAGGAGCATAGTGGCTGGCCATGAGAAGTTGACAATGACCAGTTGAGAGGATCACTGAAGCTCCTACAACTACACAAGAAGTTGTCCAAGAATTCAACATCAACCATTATATGGTCATTCAGCATTTGAAGCAAATTGGAAAGGTGAAAAGGCTCAAAAAGTGAATGCCCCATGAGCTGACCAAAAATCAAAAAAATCATCATCTTGAAGTGTGGTCTTCTCTTATTCTGCACAACAGTAACAAACCATTTCTCAATCAGATTGTGATGTGTGACAAAAGTGGGTTGTATACATTAACCAGCAGTGGCCAGCTCAGAGGCTGGACCAAGAAGAAGCTCCAAAGCACTTCCCAAAGCCACTTTGGTTTAGTCACTCAGCGTGTCTGACTCTTAAGAGTCCCAAAACCAAACTTGTACCAAACATAGGTCCTGGTCATTGTTAGGTGCTCTGCTGCCCACCTGATCCTCTACAACTTTCTGAGTCCTGGTGAGACCATTACATCTGAGACATATGCTCAACAAATCATCGAGATGTACTGAAAACTGCAACACCTGCAGCTAGCATCATTCAACAGAAAGGGCCTAATTCTTCACGACAATGCCTGACTGCATGTCACACGTCCAACTCTTCAAAAGTTGAATGAATTGGGCTACAAAGTTTTGCCTCATCCACCATATTAACGTGACCTCTCACCAACCAACTACCACTCCTTCAAGCATCTTGACAACTTTTTGCAGGAAAAACGCAGCCAGCAGGATGCAGAAAATGCTTTCCAAGAATTCATCCAATCCCAAAACATGGATTTTTATGCTATAGGAATAAACAAACTTATTTCTCATTGGCAAAAATGAGTTGATTGTAATGGTTCCTATTTTGATTAATAAAAATGTGTTGGAGCCTAGTTATAATGAAATCACAGTCTGAAACCATAATTACGTTTGCACCAACCTAATAGTATACAGTGATTTCATCCAGTTTCTCTCTCCACTCCTTTATAGGCTACCTAAAAAGGAAGTAACATACCTGGCGACATCAGTGAATCCTAACATCCACTGGGCTACATGTATCAGGAGACACTATCACCATACTGAAATAGAAATAAGGTTTGTCTCTCATTCCCACTTCTCTCTTGCTCTCCTGGACAGACCTAACCAGGAATCTGTCCTCTCTGTTCAAGATTCTGCCCTGTAATTGAGTAGGTTGAATCAGTTCAGTTCTGGAGAGGCTGGATTTTTTTCCTTCTTACCTCTATGGTTGTGCCTGCTTTATACTAGCAGCATGTTTACAATTATGGGATATTGACTCAGTTTCCCCAATATGATTATGCATTAGTGGTAAGAAATGCATTTTTATTAAAAGGAGATGAAGTAAATGTCATATCAGATATATGTATATGTATGGCTGAGTCCCTTTCCTGTACACCTGAAACTTGTTAGTCAGTTATACTCCAACACAAAATAAAAGATTTTTTTTTAAGATACAAATGAACTTCTTTATAAAACAGAAGCAGACTTAGCCATGGATAAGAAAAATTTCTATCCTTAAGGGAAAATTCTCAACAAGTTTAATTAAATTATACAATCCTTAAATTTCACAATTTATTCATCAAACATTAAGAGCATACCTACGAGGCATGATAATAGCCACTAAGGGTACAAAGATGAATGTGTCACTGAACTCAAGGAGACAATGTCAATTTTATTTATATGTTTTACAAGTGTAATGAGAGACAAGCACAAGGAGGAAGCATTGAGAAATGACACTTTAAAAGGCCAGGAGTAGTACTTACATTGAATTTATAAGGACAACAGAATCCAATAAAAAGTCAGAGGCTGGCAAAATGTATGAGAGAAAAATCATATAACTATATGCAAAAAAAGAGACATAATTTATATTTAACAATGCAAATAGGCTGATAGAAAATGATGGAAAAATAATACCAAGCAAACAGCATCCAAAAGAACTGGAGTGTTTATGTTCTGTCAGACAAAATAGACTTGAAGACAAAAATTGTTACTTGGGACAAAGAGAAATACTTTATAATTATTAAAGGAACAATCTTTTAGGAAGTTGTAACAACTATAAAAATAGATGTATCTAACAAGAGAATCTCAAAATCCATGAAGCAAAAATAGATTTAGAGGGAGAAATAGACAATTCAACAATAACTAAAGACTTTCAATATCCTCCTTTTTCTATAAAAGATAAGATATCCATTTTTGATAGATTCATTTCAATAATGAGCAGAACACTAACAAAGAAATAAAAGACTTGAACAACACTTAAAAACCAACTAGACCTAACAGACATCTATTGAATACTAGCCACTAGCAAAATGCATATTCTTTTCAGTGCACAGAATGTTCCCCAGAATAGACTACATGTAAAGTCATAAAATAAGCCTCAATAAACTTTAAACACTTGAAATTATATAAAATATACTGTCTAACCACAACATACAGAAATTAGAAATCAAAGACAGAAGTAAATGTGGGAACCTGACAAATATATGGTTGTGGAACAAGGCATTCCTAGCCCAAAAAAATTGGCTCAAAGAAAAAATCAAAGAGAAATTTCAAAATTCTCTGAGACATATGAAAACAAAAAACACAATATACCAAAATTTGTGGAATGCAGCCAAAATGATGCTGAGAAGGAAATGAATAGTTGTAAATGCCTATGTTTAAAAAGAAGTGGAAAGATCTTAAATCAATAGCCAAACTTTCTACCTTGGGAAACTAGAAAAGGAAGAGCCAACTAGACCTAAAACAAGCAGAAGGAAAAAAATAATAAAGAATAGAGTGGACATGAATGAAATAGACAACAGAAAACAATAAAGAAAACCAGTAAAACTAATGGAAAAGGCAATGGCCCCCCACTCCAGTGCTCTTGCCTGGAAAATCCCATGGACGGAGGAGCCCGGTAGGCTGTAGTCCACGGGGTCACTGAGACTTGGAACGACTCAGTGACTTCACTTTCACTTTTCACTTTCACGCATTGGAGAAGGAAATGGCAACCCACTCCAGTGTTCTTGCTTGGAGAATCCCAGGGATGGCGGAGCCTGGTAGGCTGCCGTCTGTGGGGTCACACAGAGTTGGACACGACTGAAGGGACTTAGCAGCAGTAGCAGTAGCAGCAGTAAAACTAAAAGTTGTTTATTTGAAAAGATCAACAAAATGACAAATCATTAAGACTGACGAAGACAAAGAGGGAACAGTCAAATTACTAAAATCAGGAATGAAATAGGAGATATCATTACTTACCTTATAACAAACACTCTCTTCCAACAACACAAGAGAAGACTACACATGGACATCACCAGATGGTCAATACTGAAATCAGATAGATTATATTCTTTGCAGCCAAAGATGGAGAAGCTATATACAGTCAACAAAAACAAGACCAGGAGCTGACTGTGGCTCAGATCATGAACTCCTTATTACCAAATTCAGACTCAAATTGAAGAAAGTAGGGAAAACCACTAGACCATTCAGGTATGACCTAAATCAAATCCTTTATGGTTATACAGTGGAAGTGAGAAATAGATTTAAGGGTCTAGATCTGATAGATAGAGTGCCTGATGAACTATGGAATGAGGTTTGTGACACTGTACAGGAGACAGGGATCAAGACCATCCCCATGGAAAAGAAATGCAAAAAAGCAAAATGGCTGTCTGGGGAGGCCTTACAAATAGCTGTGAAAAGAAGAGAGGCGAAAAGCAAAGGAGAAAAGGAAAGATATAAGCAGCTGAATGCAGAGTTCCAAAGAATAGGAAGAAGAGATAAGAAAGCCTTCTTCAGCAATCATTGCAAAGAAATAGAGGAAAACAACAGAATGGGAAAGACTAGAGATCTCTTCAAGAAAATAAGAGATACCAAGGGAACATTTCATGCAAAGATGGGCTCGATAAAGGACAGAGATGGTCTGGACCTAACAGAAGCAGAAGATATTAAGAAGAGGTGGCAAGAGTACACGGAAGAACTGTACAAAAAAGATCTTCATGACCCAGATAATCATGATGATGTGATGACTTATCTAGAGCCAGACATCTTGGAATGTGAAGTCAAGTGGGCCTTAGAAAGCATCACTACAAACAAAGCTAGTGGAGGTGATGGAATTCCAGTTGAGCTGTTTCAAATCCTGAAAGATGATGCTGTGAAAGTGCTGCACTCAATTTGCCAGCAAATCTGGAAAACTCAGCAGTGGCCACAGGACTGGAAAAGGTCAGTTTTCAT
>SJXQ01008256.1:14003-172949 GCA_006408695.1 Aepyceros melampus | reverse complement strand
CTTGGAAGAAAAGTTATGACCAACCTAGATAGTATATTCAAAAGCAGAGACATTACTTTGCCGACTAAGGTCCGTTTAGTCAAGGCTATGGTTTTTCCTGTGGTCATGTATGGATGTGAGAGTTGGACTGTGAAGAAGGCAGAGCATCAATTGAAGAAATGATGCTTTTGAACTGTGGTGTTGGAGAAGAGTTTTGAGAGTCCTTTGGACTGCAAGGAGATCCAACCAGTCCATTCTGAAAGAGATCAGCCCTGGGATTTCTTTGGAAGGAATGATGCTGAGGGTGAAACTCCAGTACTTTGGCCACCTCATGCAAAGAGTTGGCTCATTGGAAAAGACTCTGATGGTGGGAGGGATTAGGGGCAGGAGGAGAAGGGGACGACCGAGGATGAGATGGCTGGATGGCATCACTGACTTGACGGACATGAGTCTGAGTGAATTCCAGGAGTTGATGATGGACAGGGAGGCCTGGCGTGCTGTGATTCATGGGGTCGCAAAGGGTTGGACACAACTGAGCGACTGAACTGAACTGAACTGAACCTTACAGAAATAAGGGATTCTATGGTGATCACATAATTGTTTGCCAGCAAATTAAATAATATAAATTAAATGAAAAAATTTGTAAGTCTAAGTGAAAGTCGCAGTCATGTCTGACTCTTTACGACACCAAGGACTATACAGTCCATGGAATTCTCTAGGCCAGAATACTGGAGTGGGTAGCCTTTCCCTTCTCCAGGGGATCTTCCCAACCCAGGGATTGAACCAGGGTCTCCTGCATTGCAGGTAGATTCTTTACCAACTGAGCTATGAGAAAGACACAACTACAAAAACTGACTCAAGAAGAAGGTTGAAAACCTGAATGTAGCAGGAGATTACACTAGCCATCAAAAGTCCTACAATAAAAAGCACAAGCTCAAAAAAAATCACAGGGGAATTCCACCAAACATGTGAGGAATTAATACCATTTCTTCACACATTCTTTCAAAAAATAAAAGAGAATATGTTTTCAATCACAATTCAACAGTAAAAAGACTACTCAATTTAAAACTGGGCAAAGAATTTGAAGAGGCATTTCTCCAAGGAACATATACAAATGACCAACAAGCCTGCAAAAAGAAGCTCAAAAATTATTCGTCTTCAGGGAGATGTAAATCAAAACCACAATGAGATATCACTTCATACACACTAAAATGGATATAATAGAGATAATAACCAATATTGGCAAATACATGGAAAAATTGGAACTCTTATGTTGCTGGCAGGAATATATAGTGCAGCCACTTTGGAAAACAGTTTGGCAGTTCCTCAATAAATTAAGCATTGAGTCATCATAAGACCTAGCAACTCCACTCCTGGGTAGATGTCCAAAAGGAACTGAAACTTTCCCACACAAAAACTAGGACATGAATGTACACAGACGAATTATTCATAAAAACCAAAAAACAGAAACACCCCTGAATGTCCAACTGATGAATATATAGTCAAAATGTGGTATATCCATAAAATGGAACGTTATTTAGCCATGAAAAGGAATGAGGTACTGCTACCTGGATAAACCTTGAAAACATGACAAAGAAGCCAGTCACAAAAGACCACATACTATATGATTCCATTTATATGAAATAGCTGCAACGGGTAAACCTATAAAGACAGAAATAAAGTGGTGGCCATCTTGAATGAAAAGGAGAAGGAGAAGGCATGGAAAAGTTAGTGGTAATGGGTATAGGGTTTCTATTTGGGCTGATGAAATGTTTCAGAATTAGAGAGTGATGATGGATGTACAACTCTGTGAATGTACTGGAAATCACTGAATTTTACACTTTGAAAGGGCAATTTTTATGGGATGTGAATTATATCTTAAACTGTTATTTTTAAAAAAAGACTTCAAGAGCTCAAGGACTACTTCCCAAAAAAGACACCCTAAAATTGATCTTAAAAAAGATAAAACATTTATTAGAAACAACCAAGGCACATTTAGTAAGGAATTTTAAATGTTTAAGTTTACAAAGTACTAAAATTATGTATTAGAGAAATTCCCCAAATTAACATATACACACTCTGAATGTCTGCTCAGTCACTTCAGTCGTGTCCTACTTTTTGTGATTCACTAGACTGTAGCTTGTCAGGCTCCTCTGACCATGGGGATTCTCCAGGCAAGAATACTGGAAGGGATTGCCATGCCCTCCTCCAGAGGATCTTCCCAACCCAGAGATCAAGCCCATGTCTCCTGTGTCTCCTGCATTGCAAGCAGATTCTTTACTGCTGAGCCACCAGTGAAGCCCATATACATTCTAGAAGCTTCCAATCTAGTTGAAGATAGACTGGCAGGAAATAAGAAAGTGTGTATTACTTACTATTTGCTAAATCCCTATGTATCAGGCTCTTGCAGCTACATATTTTATTTTGCTTATGTCTCACAACAATCTATTTTTGAAACCTAAAATTGATGAAACTAAGAAAGACTGGTTGGTTATACTTCGCCACACCCTTGTATAAATGACTTACTTCTTCTTAAATATAGCTGTTTGCTCTTGTAGAGCTACAACTTTTGTGTTTCCATCAGAGGCTTCATGACTTTGGATCCTCATTCCATTTTAGCTGTGAGTCAAGGGATCCTGTTTGGTGTTCAGTATACCAAACGGTAACCAACATAAATATCCTGGAAGCCAGAACCCTAAGGTTGCCTCCCACTCTGGAGGTTGTGAGGTTTCCGTTGTCAGTGTATGTTTCCCTTTCAAGACAAGGCGAGCTATGTATGTGCTAAGCAGGAGCCTTACATGATCCACCCCTCACCGGTGCTAAAAGGAAAATAACGGGCCCAGTAGAAGAGAGGAAAATGGCGCCAGAAAGAAGAGCCAAACTAAATTTGGCATTTCACCTTTCATTTCCCCCCAAACGCTGCCTACCCACAAACCCGACTCAGTGTCAGATGTTTCAAATGTTTTCATTGTTCCTTCCCCCAGCCCAGCTCCAAATCCCAGAAAGAAAGTAGGAAGGAAAAAAAAAAAAATCAATGTCATACAGATGTGTTTATCCCCTCTTGCCCGGATAAAAGACTTCTTTCAAGTACAGTGCATATCTTCCAGGCCGAATCTCTGCACGCTCAGGAATGCCACATGGCAGTCAGGTCAGGCCTGTTCTTTTGCTGTCCTTTTCATGTCAAACCCAAGCTTTTGTTCTCTGATGTTAAGGTTGACAGATGTGTTCTCAGGCAGCCAGCACACTGAAAACATGTGGCAGACTGAAGCCCCTGGTCTCTTTGGCCAAAGCACAGCCAATGACATGAGCAAAATGATTCCACAGTTTCCCGAGAGGCTCCTCCACTGGGGTGAAGGTTGGGTGAGATGAGAATGATGTAGGCTTAGGACCATGCTCAGGGGGGTGGTGATGCAGGAAGAATTGCAGTGAGTCCTCTCTTCTTCCTGGACCTAGAGATGTCACCATTAGAGCTGGTCTACTGGGGAGAGGGTTAGTTTTTCATTTTAAGTGATAGTCAAGGCTTGCAGCACCTTCTTCACTCAACTCTCTGCTTCCTGGTATGCACACACAGGTAATCGCACCTCTCTCCCTTCCTTCCCTCTTTCCTTCCTTCCATTTTGTTCTCTTTCCTTCTCTCTTTCCCTCCCTCTCTTCTTCTCTCCCTTTTTCTTTCCTTCCTCCCTTCTTTCTATCCATCTATCTTTCTATTCTCTCTCAAACATCCCTTTTTCCATCATACTCATACTTTCCTCTCTCATACTCACTTTCCCATCTTTGTGTCTGCTTTCCCTCCTCATAGCAGGGTTCCCTGGTGGCTCAAATGATAAAGAATCTGCCTGTAATGCAGGAGACCTGAGTCAGATGCCTGGGGTCAGGAAGACGCCCTGGAGCAGGAAATGGCAACCCACTCCAGTATTCTTGCCTTGGAAGTCCCATGGACAGAGGAGCCTGGCATGGAGTTGGGCTTCCCAGGTGGCGCAGTGGTAAAGAATCTGCCTGCCAATGCAGGAGACTCAGATCCAATTCCTGAATCTCCAGGGAAGATTCCCTGGAGAAGCAAATGGCTACCCACTCCAACATTCTTGCCTGGAAAATCCCACGGACAGAGGAACAAGGGGTTGCAAAGAGTCAGATGCGACTGAGCAACTAACACTTTTCCCTCCCTGTGTCTATCTTTTTATGCTTCCCCTTCAATACATTTCTCCCTCCCTTTCCCCCTGTACATACACACACAGACACACCCCTCTCCCACTCTCATGTCCTAATCAAGTCTCAGTGACCCAAACATATTGAAGGCTCCACATTTCTGCCCTTTGTTTTAACTCTGGGTCCAGCTCCTCTTCGTATGGCTTTTTGCAGAATCCTGGCCTGCTGTTTTAGGCCAATGGGACTGCTCTGGCTGCCTGCTAAATTTAGAGCTATCTACCCATCTTAGCAGCAAATCATTTTATATTTACAGAATAGAGGGCTTTCTACAAATGTCTGACCTTCCCAGAAGTTCTTGTCCTTGTCTCTCAGCACTGTACAAACTCATTTCTCCCTGTGGCCTTGGCAGCTGCTTTGGCATGCTCCAAGCACAGACAAGGGTTTCCTCAACAGGAAGGGCCCGCCCAGACAGAAGGCATTTGTATTACCACTGCCCTGGTTCTCTCCCCACTGTATTCTCATCCACTTTCTGTCTGTACTCTTGCCAACTTGTCTGAGACTGGAACTTGCTAGCTGCTACCCCTTGCGACCAGAATTCTTCAGGAAATTTTATTAAGAACCTAAGAGAAATGTAATCTAAATTTGTGGTGCTATGAAGAGAACATAGGTTGGAGGGGGGCATTGCATCTCTATTTGAATGTTATAGGAAAAATACTGTGCTATTTTAGTGTGATAAAACCTTCTGGGTGTCCCCAGAGATGCATTCTCCCTTTATTCCTCTATGATAGAAACCCCCAAATAGAACCTGGCTAGGTACATAGCCACCAGAATAAATACTACACTCCCCCAAGGCCTCTCATAACTAGATACAAACATACACAAAATTTTAGTCAATGGGATATAAGTGAATATGACTAGTGTGATCCTTATGTATGTAAATTCTTATATGTATAAATCATTATACATGTATGATATGACTCGAATAACTTCCATCATGTATATAAGCGTAGTGTCTGGGTCATTCTTTTTCCTTTTCCCAGAGGTTTGGATTAAAGTTGTGATAGCTGGAGCTGGAGCAGCCATCTTGGACCACAAAGTAGAAGTCTTGTATTAAGAATGAGAAAGCAACAAGCTTGAAGGAGAATAGGTTCACTAGCCTACAAGCCTGGGCTACTGACATCTTATGTGAGAACAAACAAACTTCTATCTTATTTAAACTACTGTTTTTTTGGTAGGGGACAGGGATCTCTCAAAAGAAGAGGTGAGACTATATGACCACAGTCCGTTCCAGATCTGAAATACCAATGGATCTAATTAAAAGTCATGGATGCATTTACAGAGCTCAATCTCTAAGTGTAACTTCAAACTAAGCAATAGGTCAGAAGGACTGGCACAGCTTAAAAGAAACCCAGAGCTTTGATTTCTTTTCTCTCCATCACTCTATCTACTTAGTGACCATGAATCCCAGTGACAGGAAGACTAGAACTGAAACAAAAGTTAAAAACAGCTACATTTATTGAGCTTTTGCCTTGTTCAGTTCAGTTCAGCTCAGTCGCTCAGTCGTGTCCGACTCTTTGCAACCCCATGAATCACAGCACGCCAGGCCTCCCTGTCCATCACCAACTCCCGGAGTTCACATAGACCCACACCCACACCCATGGATGGGCATCATTTAACCGTCACATCAACCCTAGTAGGCAAGTACTACTATTATCCTTTTTTATGGTTGAGAAAACTGATCCCTAGGGATGTAGCATCCTTACCAGGGGTCTCCCAGATGTGTATGACAGAGCCACCTTCCAACTCAACTTCCTGATTCCTGTCTGGCACCAACTAGCTATTTTTATGTTGAAAGAAGACTGCAAAAACTAGTGGTTCAGCCTGTGAGTTCTGGAAGCCGACTGTCTCAGGCACAAATCTCAGCCACATTACCTCTAAGGCAAGTAACATTACATAGTTTCTTTGGATTTATGTGTGCGTTCTCAGTCGTGTCCGATTCTTTTTTGACTCTATGGACTCTAGCCTGCCAGACTTTTGTATCCATGGGATTCTCCAGGCTAGAGTACTGAAGTGGCTTGCCATTCCCTCTTCCAGGGGATCTTCCCAACCTAAGGATCGAACCAGCGTCTATGACATCTCCTGCACTGGCATGTGGATTCTTTATCACTAGCACCACCTGGGAAGCCCTGGGTTTCTTTAACCTCCCTATATCCAACTCTCTTTATGTGCTGCTGCTGCTGCTGCTGCTAAGTCGTGTCAGTCGTGTCCGATCTGTGCAACCCCATGGATGGCAGCCCACAAGGCTCCCCCGTCCCTGGGATTCTCCAGGCAAGAACACTGGAGTGGGTTGCCATTTCCTTCTCCAGCCATGAAAGTGAAAAGTGAAAGTGAAGTCGCTCAGTGGCCTACTGAGCGTGGCCTACTCTTCATGACCCCATGGACTGCAGCCCACCAGGCTCCCCTATCCATGGGATTTCCCAGGCAAGAGTACTGGAGTGGGGTGCCATCGCCTTCTCCACTCTTTATGTGCACTTGGAGATAAGAATAGTCCCTGTTATGATGAGCAAAGGAGGTGATGCAGGTACAGCAATCAGCATGGTCCTGACACACAGTGACTCCCCATGGTTTCATTAACATCTGAGCATAAGCCAGTAACCTGCAATGGAACTGTCTCAAACAAGGGTGACCAAGGCATCGGGGAAGAGGGATAAAATTTAAATAAGCAAAGCTGGCAGGAGCTCTTTCCCCACCTCAAGCTGACAGTGATAAAGAGAACCTGCAGATCACACCCTATCTCCCAGAAAGAATTCTAAACAAGGAGACACGGAGCACGGGGCACGGAGCCTCCCGCCGCTGGGCTCACTTTCTTATCTGCAGAGGCATCATTTAGCATGTGTCTTCACACATCCCCCAGAAGGGTAATAAGCAAGTTCCAGTCTTCTCTTCTAAGTGAGAAATTCCTCATCCCCAAAGCGGCAGGATTTCCAGGGATTAGTGTGAAAGGCACTTAAGCATCTAAATCCCTTGGAATGAAGAGTGGGAAAGTCCCACTGTTTCCCCCACCCAGGCCCCCTTTCCCCCCACCTCAAGACCTCACCCTCAGCATTCTCCCCCTTACCCCCACCCTGAGCTTCTCCAGCAGCTGGTCACTGAGGAGCAGGCAGGAGGGGGCACAGTTAGGAGGGAGGAGAGAGACTTTAGGCAACCACAAACCCCACAAGTCATAGGGATGGCTGCCTAGTCTCACACGGGCTTGAGGACAAATCCTAAACACCCCAACATTTACAGATTTCAGATTGCTTACAGTACTTGTATAAGCTGGGTAGGAGCTTCTGTTTTATATTTCCTCCCTAGCCAGACTGCAAGGCTTGTGGGATCTTAGTTCCCCACTAGGAATCGAACCTGGGCCTCAGCAAAGAGAGGGTGAGTCCTAGCCACTGGACCACCAAGGGATCCCCTGAGGCTTCAGTTTTTTTAAAGAGTTAGGATCAGCCCCAGTTTGTTTTCTGTCTGTAATATCCACTGCTGCCTTTACAGACTGTAGGACCAAGGATACAAGACAGTGAGATAAGCACAGGTATTGTGGTTAGAGAGGCTGTGGGTTCAAAGCTGGCTCCCTAGTCCCTGGCAGGGTGGCCTTCAGGTCATCCGCAGGACTTCTGGCCTACCAAATAACAGCAAGCTTTTTTTCTGAAGGAAGTTACACTGTGTAACTAGGTTTTCTCTTTCCAAATGGTTGCTAGAAAGTTAAGCTCCCAAATTGCAGCCCTTGAAATATAAGGTCTTTGTGCTAGCCTTTTCAGCAACACCCTCTCCTTTTTTCTTTGCTGGCTTCATTTTAATCTACATGCTTATTTGTTTTGCACCTAATTTTTATTTTCAACTTTTATTTATTTTTTTGGCTGCTCTGGGTCTTAGTTGCGGCATGCAGGCTCTTTCAGTTACAGCATGTGAGATCTAGTTCCCTGACTAGGGGAACAGTCAAAGGCCCCCTGCTTTGGGAGCATAGAATCTTAGTCCTAGACTTCCAGTGAAGTCCCTTGTTTTGTGTGTAACATTAAAATCAATGCTGTTCTTTGTAATGCAAATACACTCGTGAACCTTCTGAGTAAATCCTTCTGAATCAAGGTGAAAATTGTTATTAGAATTATCAGTAATGTATCAGAGCTGTCCAGATTTATTACTGAACAGATGCTAAACAAATAGTCAATATTTCTGTGACCTTTCACACACATTATTGTGTTTATTCTGTGTAACCATGCCAAGGTGGTTGAGAACAGATTGAACACAAAAAAACAGAAACACAGAGGTTCAACAAGGGGGCTGATCCCCAAATACATTCTCCCAAAGTGACAGCTTTCCAACCATTTTTTCAAGTAATGTATGACCCTTATGGCAGAAAGTGAAGGAGACTAAAGAGCCTCTGGATGACAGTGAAAGAGGAGAGTGAAAAAGTTGGCTGAAAACTCAACATTCAGAAAACTAAGTTCATAGCATCTTGGTCCCATTACTTCATGGCAAATAGAAGGGGAAACAGTGGAAACAGTGGCAGACTTTATTTGGGGGGGCTCCAAAATCACTGCAGATGGTGAGTGCAGCCATGAAATTAAAAGATGCTTACTCCTTGGAAGAAAAGTTATGACCAACCTAGACAGCATATTAAAAAGCAGAGATATTACTTTGTCAACAAAGGTCCATCTAGTCAAGGCTATGGTTTTTCCAGTAGTCATGTATGGATGCGAGAGTTGGACTATAAAGAAAACTGAGTGCTGAAGAATTGATGCTTTTGAACTGTGGTGTTGGAGAAGACTCTTGAGAGTCCCTTGGACTGCAAGGAGATCCAACCAGTTCATCCTAAAGGAAAACACTCCTGGGTGTTCATTGGAAGGATTAATGTTGAAGCTGAAACTCCAATATTTTGGCCACCTCATGTGAAGAGCTGACTCATTTGAAAAGACCCTGATGTTAGGAAAGATTGAAGGCAGGAGGAGAAGGGGATGACAGAGGATGAGATGGTTAGATGGCATCACCGACTCAATGGACATGAGTTTGGGTAAACTGGAAGTTGGTGATGGACAGGGAGGCCTGGCGTGCTGCGGGTAATGGGTCACAAAGAGTTGGACATGACTGAGTGACTGAACTGAACTGAACTGATGAACATGATTGATTGTCATTAATGGTATAATTAGTAACAACAGATGATTGTTGAGAGTATGACTTTAAATGATGTAGTTTGAAATCAAGATCCTGAAATCCATAGCAAAGGCAGATAAAGGGTTGAAGCTTGATACCCCACTAATCAATAATGTGAGTGGACCTCTACCACAAGTCAGTCTCCATCTGAAGCTGAAACTCCAATATTTTGGCCACCTCATGTGAAGAGCTGACTCATTTGAAAAGACCCTGATGTTAGGAAAGATTGAAGGCAGGAGGAGAAGGGGATGACAGAGGATGAGATGGTTAGATGGCATCACCGACTCAATGGACATGAGTTTGGGTAAACTGGAAGTTGGTGATGGACAGGGAGGCCTGGCGTGCTGCGGGTAATGGGTCACAAAGAGTTGGACATGACTGAGTGACTGAACTGAACTGAACTGATGAACATGATTGATTGTCATTAATGGTATAATTAGTAACAACAGATGATTGTTGAGAGTATGACTTTAAATGATGTAGTTTGAAATCAAGATCCTGAAATCCATAGCAAAGGCAGATAAAGGGTTGAAGCTTGATACCCCACTAATCAATAATGTGAGTGGACCTCTACCACAAGTCAGTCTCCATCATACCATCATCACTTCCACCAGCATTACCACCATTCTGGCCTGGTTACACACTCTCACTTCCTCTCATGATAAAAAGTGTAGCTATGCCATTAAGTATAGCCAAAATGAAAAAAAGGACTTTTGTTAAAACAGAAGATGACCCAGGATCTCTTTTAGTATAATATCACCATAAATTATATAAATGCCCATCAAATGCTGTGTTTGTAAAGGCTTTGCTCAGCATTTCATACCTGGGCACAGAACTTCTTGGTAGCAGCATCAAAAGCCTTTAATTCTATTTAGCTTATCAGAGGGAAAGGCTTTGCTAACAGCACCAAGTCCTGTGGCTCCCTTTTCTCCTGTGGTGCCTCCAGTCTGTCCAGGCGGCCTCCTCAATTGGGTGAGGAAGAGGGCATGGCAGATGAGTGATACGGAACATTGGGTGAGACTCTTTGCCTCTTGTCTAAGTAAGCAGCTAGCAACCTGGTGAGAATTCTTTCTTCAGGCAGGACAGACCTCACAGCACAGCCAGGCAGTCTGAGACCACCTCCCAGATCAGCTGTTTACTACCATGTGACCTTGGCTAGTGAATTCCCCTCTCTGCACTGTGGTTCGGCATCTGTAAATGGAGGCAAACATGGCACCTACTTCATAGGATTGTTGCAAGAGTTAAGACTCCGTATTAGCTAAGTGCTGACTCCTGCCTGGCACGCTTCTCTGAGCTAGTTCCTGTTTTCTCTTTCTCTTCATTTAAATGGCTCAAAAAAAAAAAAACACTTATTGAGGTACTTTGTTGGGGACTGAGGGCTTGAGGGGCGCAGACTGAGTCCCTGCCCTCGGGAGGCATACAAATTAAGAAGGAACTGCCACCCAGGGGGATGAGAGCAGAGACAGAGAGCAGGACCCTCTAGGGGCTCACAGAAGAACCAACTGACAAAATACAAAGCTGATCCTTTGACTCAGCTGCTTTATATTCTACAGTGGCTCCCAAACACCCTCAGCTCCATCCAATCTCTCCAAACTGGACTATACATCCTCTGTGGTGGGGCCTGTTCTCTCTCCCTCCCCTCATTTGCTGCCACAATCCCCTCTGCTCAGGTCCTGCTCTTCCTTGGCTGTACTTATTTTTCACTTCCCAGGGCAAGTCCTGCTTGGTCTAAAGTCTGGGATTTTGTACATGCTCCCCTAGTTCCTTTGTCATTGAGATCACATCTTCAATATCACTACCCCCAAGAAAGTTTCCCCCACCTTTCAGATCTTGGCAGGTGTCCTTAGCACCTATGCTTCTCCCATTGTGGCATTTCTTACCCTGTTTTCCAATTGTCAGTTGGTTTATTTGTTTTTCTCCCCTAACCTTTATCTCCTTAACCCCAAGGACCAGATCTGTCTTAATTGCTCCTGTTACTGAAGCATCTAGCAGGAGCCCCATTCATATTTGGAAAAATAAATCGTTTGGTTATTAAACTCCCAGAGAGCATCCATAAGTATAGCCCCGTATAAGTATAGTATACTTATCTATAAGTATAGCCGCAGGCTTTCAGGATGATCTAGCCCACTCCTAAAAGTGTTAGTCACTCAGTCATGCCTGGCTCTTTGCAACCCCACGGAGTGTAGCCCACCAGTTTCCTCTGTCCATGGAATTCTCCAGGCAAGAATACTGAAGTAGATAGCCATTCCCTTCTTCAGGGGATCTTCCCTGTGCAGGGATCGAACCCTAGTCTCCTGCATTGTTGGCAGATTCTTTACCATCTGAGCTACCAGGGAAGCCCACTCCTAAAATAGACAATTCTGTATTTTCCATCTTAAATATTTTAAAAATAATAGAACTCAATATAAAGTTTGACAGGGGTGGCTTCCTGAGCAGAAGGAAACAATATCTTTTGAGAGAAATAATCCAGTTTTCAGTAGCATAGGCCAAGGGCTCATGTAATCTGACTAAGAACCCTCAGAGACGCTGCTGGACATTTATACAGGAAGGAAACAGTGTCCAAAGAGTTGAGCATCTGCCCAGACTCAACTGCTAGCCCAAAAGATAAGCTTCCCATTTTCATGCCTTTGTTTTGGAGGATATGGCCAGGTCCACAAGATACCCTTGCCTGGGGAAGAGTAGCCTCAGAGAAGTAGCATCCTTGGTGTCTGGTCCTTTAAAACAATTTCGAGATGATTTCCCTCCATCCTTTCTTTAGGGAAGGGAAAGAAAGCACAGAGCAAATTGGAGAGTGGCAACGGGGGCTCTGAAAGTCAAATTTCTGCCATTCCTGCTTTAGGGCTTGTACAATCCCTGGAGACCTATACCAGATCGCACGCATTCCATCGTGTATGTAATGAAAACAGCCTGGTCTCTAGATGCCGGTCTGCATGAGCGCCGGGCTCTCTCGAAAGTCAAGAGTTATGTTATTTCTCAGCCCCCCACATAAAGGCAAGTCAGGCCGCCTCCGGAAAAAGCCAGGGGCCACCGTGGAGGGCGCCTTCCTTCTGGGCCAGACTCCCATCCCTCGAAACTCCATGTGAGATACTCTTGGGAGTCACTCACTGTTTGGAATTTAAACATCTCCTACTTTTCCTAGATGCAGAGGAAGTATTTTCCAGGGATGCCAAGAATTAACCAGAAAGGGCATCTGTTTAATTGTATTTGAAACAGAAGCTAATGTTGTTAACACACTGACCACATTTACCAAGAGCAAGAAGAGGAGAAGGGCAGCTGCAGAAATTATTAAAAATAGGTGAGACCAGAGCCAGCTTTGAGGAGCTCTAGGGAGAAAATGGCTAAAAGTGTGAAAACGGTCATTGTTTCACTGAATTCATTTTTCATTAGTAAAGAAAGAAACCCATGGTTCCGTCTACATTCATTGTGTTGTTGCGACATCTTTGATCTCTCAAATCAGCAAGAATCCCAAAGGGAAGCTCGCAGTGTTTTTGATTATTATCTTTAAAGTCTAAAATTCCTTAGGTGAAATTCAGTATGAAACGCATCCATGCAATGGGGAAGGTGAGTGACTCTGTCAACATCTGGGCCTTATTAAGGCGCAGCTATTTTCACGAGGCAGTGAACTGAAGAAACCAAATTCCTTGATAAAGCTTGAAATTTCCAGGAACTGCTTGTAAAAGGCATTTCTTCTGTCTGGTTATTTTGCATGACACACAGCACTGTGAGTTCCTGCCCTGCCAAGCCGTGGGGATAAAAGGCATTATCTGTTTGTCGAATTGTCTCTAAAGCTTTAATGCTCTGGTTCTCTATTTGGTTTTGACCTTTGTAGAACACTGTGCAATTTACAATGCCTTCCATAGACCCCTCCTGCCTTTTGATCTGTACAGCAGCCCTGAGAGGGCGAAGACACAGATGGGGGCCTCGTTTTACAGCTGGAGAAATTGAGGCTGGAAGACTCTTGTGGGATCTTCTTTGGGCCCAGGTGACAAGACAGTGATTTGATGTCACCCAGTGAGCAGGCGAATTATCTAGAGATGAGCTTCCCAGGTGCGCTAATGGTAAAGAACCCGCCTGCCAATGCAGGAGACAAGAGACAAGGGTTTGATCCCTGGGTTGGGAAGATCCCCTGGAGCGGGGCATGGAAACTCACTCCAGTTTTCTTGCTTGGAGAATTGCTAGGACAGAAGAGGCTTGTAGGCTATAGTCCATAGCGTCGCAAAGAGCTGGACACGATGAAAGCGACTAAACACGCACACAGGTGAAATAAGGATTCTGATCCAAGAGGTCTAGGGCAGAGCCCTCGTGCCTCATTTCTCTCAGCTCCCAGGTGATGCTGATGTTGCTGGTTCACAGACCACACTTTGAGTAACCAAGAGATCAGAGGCAAATTTGGCACTCATGGGAGTCTTAAGTTTTCAAGTCCAAGATTACTGGACTAAATCATGCTGCTTAAATAGGGGGTAAAAGCACAAGTTCCAGAGCCTGATTCTCAATCCCACCTCTGACACCTGGTAGCCTTGCATCATCTTCTTATTCTCACCGTGCATCCATTTTATCATCAGCAAATGGGGATTAAGCGGTACCAACATTCACAGGACTGTTTTTTAGCGTTAAAGGAAATGACACATTGAAAAATCTAAAAGAGTTCCTGCCACCTAGTAGGTCTTTGGGAACTATGGGATATGTTTATTACCTATTGAACAAGTGGGACTCAAGCCCTCATGGCAGAGTCCCCCTTGGAGCCTACAGGTTACTAATCTACAAAGTGGGAAGAACAAAAGATAACTACAAGGGTTGTTGTGAAGAACAAAAGAGATAAGAAATGAGTTACACCACCAAAGGCAAGAAAATGATTCTTTTTCTTGAGCCTCCTCAGGTAGCCCAGGGACCCTCAGATGCTGCTTGAGGCCAGGTTTGTGAGGTTCACTGAAATTGCTAGTAACTGTGCATGGCCTGTTGGCCCCCACCCAAAAGAGTTGCAGTTCCTAGAAGTATCTTCTTTCTGTCTCTTTCAACCATCATGCTTAGCATAATGTGAGTGTGGAGTAGGGGCTCAATGAAAGTGTTCTCTTTGATTGATTTAAAATAGTTGCCTATATATATATATGAATGTATTTTAATATATGATATTTGTTTTCCTCTTTCTGACTTACTTCACTTTGTGTGACAGACTCTAGGTTATTTGCATGGCAGGAATAGACACACAGACACAGAGCACAAACTTATAGACACAGAGTGGGAAAGAAAGGGTGCAGCCAATTGAGAGAGTAGCATTGACTCAGTTCAGTTCAGTTCAGTCGCGCAGTCGTGTCTGACTCTTTGCGACCCCATGAATCGCAGCACGCNGCTCCATTCTTGGTGAATTTTGTTGGTCTGTCCCTAAATTGATACTTTCTCAGCGGTGTAGTCCAGCAGAAAGATCGCAAACTCATAACCAGTGTTGGCTCTGCGTGGCTTTTCTGCTTCACACTCACACTAACGTGGACAGACGCAGCGGCACGCTTTCTATCACTGCCTTGCCCAGGCAGTGTTTGTGGCTGCAGTTTCACCAGAAATGCTGGAATCTGGTGGAGAGAGCCCTGCAAGGTCAGCTGAATCCCAGACCTTGTGGGCAGCGGGCCTTGGAGGGGGGACTAAAATTGGGGGGGAACAGTGTGTAGAAATGAGAAACGCAACCCTCAGCTTCATGAAGCTCTTGAGAATTTTTAAAAGTAGAAAGATTCTTCCGAAGCTATTCCATCATTGCCCCAGGCCCTGGGGGCTATGAAAAGCAGCTCCAGTGGCAAGTTGTCCCCAGGACAGCACTGGGGCCAGAGCAGCAGGAGGCCTTGTTTTGAATGAGAGTCCTAGGGGCTGCTTCCGATTCTCCCAAATGTGTTTCATTGCTCAACTGGGTGGAGGAACCCTGCCACCCTCAGCTGTTAGAAGAGTAGTTTTGTACAGCAGCTAGAAAGCCAGGCTTGGAACTGGATGACCTGAGTCCAAATAGCTCTTCTGCCCACCTCTCTGGGTTTCAGCTCCCTCGTCTGTTACTATTTCTAGCTGTGGCCCCTTTATAGAGTCTCTGCCACCACCTGGTACTATTGCCAGGCACCTTTGATGTGTTAACTCACTCAATTCTCAAGCTAGAAGGTATTATGATTATTCCCAAACCTAGACACAGGCTAGTCAACTTACTGAGAATCACACAGCTACTAAATGGATGAACCGAGTGATATTTGAAACAGGTGGCATGAGACCAAGCCTTTTTGCATCACTGTGCACACTATATTTTCAGAATTCCTGAAGAAGTGGAAAATTTGAGGAGCACTTCAGAAGACAGCTTTGTTGTTTAGTTGCTAAGTTGTTTCTTTTTTGTGATCCCACAGACTGTAGTCAGCCAGGCTCCTCTGTCCATGAGATTTAACAGGCAAGAACCCTGGAGTGAGTAGCCATTCCCTCTTCCAGCGGATCTTATTGGCAGGTGGGTCCTTTACCACTGACCACCTGGGAAGCCCATGAAGAAAGGTTTAGAGGTATTCGAGAAAAGAGGTGGTCTCCAAGGACCAGGAGCTCAGAGGGTAGAGTCTCACGTTTTTTGGCCCCTCATGCATGCTCAGCTGCTCAGTTGTGTCCGACTCTTTGTGACCCCACGGGCTGTAGCCTGCCAGGCTCCTCCTCTGTTCATGGGATTTCCCAGGCAGGAATACTGGAGTGGGTTCCTATGCCCTCTTCCAGGGGATCTTCCTGACCCAGGGATCGAACTCGGGTCTCCTGTGACTCCTGCATTGCAGGGAGATTCTTTACTGCTGAGCCCCCAGGAAAGCCCAGTGACTTCACTCCCATCTCCAAAATGTCAGCCAGGGATGGGAAGAAGGTACTTGGCAACTATCTGAATGTGGCCACTTAATCTGGGGACACTTCCCCCCTCCAGAGCAAGGTCTGTGTCCTGCTCCACGGGTGAGCCTGTGACTGCTTTGACCGAGAGGGATGGTGGAGGTAATGTATGGGGACTTGAAGGGGACGGCATGGAAAGCCACGTGGCTTGTGTTTGGCTCTCGTGGGAGGTCCCTCTCCAGAGTCTTCCTCTTGGAACCAGGAGCCTTGCTGGGAGGATGGCATGGAGATGTCTATGCAGGTCAACAGAAGATGTTCTCGGCTGAGCCCACCTTCAGCTGGGGATGTACTTCCCAGCCCTGAATGGGGAGACCTCCAACACCAGACAGCAGAGAGGAGTCACCCTCACTGTGCCCTTTCTGAACTCGTGACTCAGAATCCATGAACATGGAAAATCTGGGTAGCTTTATGCCACTGAGTTTGGTGCAGTTGGCAGCTTGTGCCGGATCACTGGAGTATGGCACGTACACAGTGACCCTGCATCCAGCCAGTGTGCTTTCCAGGAGGCCACGTTCCCTGACATCCTGGAGTTGTTGTTGTTCAATCACTCAGTCATGTCTGACTCTTTGGGACTCCTGGACTGCAGCATACCTGGCTTCCCTGTCTTTCACCATCTCCGGGAGTTTGCTCAAACTCACGTCCACTGAGTCGGTGATGGAATCCAACCATCTCATCCTCTGTCATCTGCTTCTCCTCCTGCCCTCAATCTTTCCCAGCATCGGGGTCTTTTCCAATGAGTCCTGGAGAGGCCTGGCATATATGAAGGATGCTGCCTGATTCTGCATCGACCAATAAGTTCATTTGGCTTTTACATAAGATGGAATGGAAAAACCCAAACAAACTTTTTGGCCAACCCAGTANTGGGAGGGAGGTCCAAGAAGAAGGGGCTATGTGTATATATATGGCTGATTCACATTGTTGTATAGCAGTAACTAACACAACATTGTAAAGTAGTTATCCTCCAGTTTAAAAAAAAAAATTTTTTTTAACAGTTGCCCATTTACCCAAATCTACCACTGGGGCTGGGGAAGAAGCCAGTGGTCAATCCTACTGACAAAAAAAATAGCTTTAAAACTTTATTCTTTTAAGACTAAATAAAGTTCTTTGGATTCTTTTATTAAAGATTCCCAGCCCAACCAAAGATTCTCCAGACATGACTGGGAAGAGAACTTTCCTACTGCCCTTCTGAAGGCACTTTCTCTCTTCACCTCCATCAGCACTTTTGATATTGCCTCAAGGGACATTAAACAACCTGCTGACCTTGGGTTTTCTCCAAGTGGAAACCTCAGAATGAAAAAAGGGATAGGAAAAATGATTCCTAACCAAGTGGAATAGACCTGCCATCAAAATACTAGAACCAGTAGGATCCCTCAGCAGATTAGCCCTTTGTGAAATGAGGAGGAGCACGAAACCAAGATACAGAGATTTGAGATCTGGCTTGCAAAGCTGACTTCCTGACACATAGTTCAGTTCAATTCAGTCGCTCAGTCATGTCCAACTCTTTGTGACCCATGAATTGCAACACGCCAGGCTTCCCTGTCCATTTCCAACCCCTGGAGTTCACTCAAACTCATGTCCATTGAGTCAGTGATGCCATCCAGCCATCTCATCCTCTGTCATCCCCTTCTCCTTCTGCCACCAGTCCCTCCCAGCATCAGAGTCTTTTCCAATCAGTCAACTCTTTGCATGAGGTGGCCAAAGTGCTGGAGTTTCAACTTTAGCATCAGTCCTTCCAAAGAAATCCCAGGGTTGATCTCCTTCAGAATGGACTGGTTGGATCTCCTTGCAGTCCAAGGGACTCTCAAGAGTCTTTTCCAACACCACAGTTCAAAAGCATCAATTCTTTGGCGCTCAGCCTTCTTCACAGTCCAACTCTCACATCCAACATGACTACTGGAAAAATCATAGCCTTGACTAGGCAGACCTTTGTTGAAAAAGTAATGTCTCTGATTATGAATATGCTGTCTGCTGCTGCTACTAGGTCGCTTCAGTCGTGTCCGACTCTGTGCGACCCCATAGACGGGAGCCCACCAGGCTCCCCCATCCCTGGGATTCTCCAAGCAAGAACACTGGAGTGGGCTGCCATTTCCTTCTCCAGTGCATGAAAGTGAAAAGTGAAAGTGAAGTTGCTCTTGGCGACCCCATGGACTGCAGCCTACCAGGCTACTCTGTCCATGGGATTTTCCAGGCAAGAGTACTGGAGTAGGGTGCCACTACCTTCTCCAGAATATGCTGTCTAGGTTGGTCCTAACTTTCCTTCCAAGGAGTAGCGTCTTTTAATTTCATGGCTGCAGTCACCATCTGCAGTGATTTTGGAGCCCAGAAAAATAAAGTCTAACACTGTTTCCACTGTTTCCCCATCTATTTCCCATGAAGTGATGGGACCAGATGCCATGATCTTTGTTTTCTGAATGTTGAGCTTTAAGCCAACTTTTTCACTCTCCTCTTTCACTTTCATTAAGAGGCTTTTTAGCTCCTCTTCACTTTCTGCCATAAGGGTGGTGTCATCTGCATATCTGAGGTTATTGATATTTCTCCCAGCAATCTTGACTCCAGCTTGTGCTTCATCCAGTCCAGCGTTTCTCATGATGTACTCTGCATATAAGTTAAATATGCAGGGTGATAATATACAGCCTTGACGTACTCCTTTTCCTATTTGGAACCAGTCTGTTGTTCCACGTCCAGTTCTAACTGTTGCTTCCTGACCTGCATACAGATTTCTCAAGAGGCAGGTCAGGTGGTCTGGTATTCCCATCTCTTTCAGAATTTTCCACAGTTTACTGTGATCCACACAGTCAAATGCTTTGGCATAGTCAATAAAGCAGAAAGAGATGTTTTTCTGGAACTCTCTTGCATTTTCCATGATCCAGCGGATGTTGGCAATTTGATCTCTGTTCCTCTGCCTTTCTAAAACCAGCTTGAACATCTGGAAGTTCACGGTTCATGTATTGCTAAAGCCTGGCTTGGAGAATTTTGAGCATTACTTTGCTAGCATATGAGATGAGTGCAATTGTGCAGTAGTTTGAGCACAATTGAGCTGAAATTTGATCACAGTTGATCACAGTTTGAGCTGAGGTTGAACGGTTCTATGGAGATCTACAAGACCTTTTAGAACTAACACCCAAAAGAGATGTCCTTTTCATTATAAGGGACAGGAATGCGAAAGTAGGAAGTCAAGAAACACCTGGAGTAACAGACAAATGTGGCCTTGGAATGTGGAATGAAGCAGGCCAAAGACTAATAGAGTTTTGCCAAGAGAATGCATTGGTCATAACAAACACCCTCTTTCAACAACACAAGAGAAGATTCTACACATGGACATCACCAGATGGTCAACACCAAAATCAGATTGATTATATTCCATGCAGCCAAAGATGGAGAAGCTCTATACAGTCACCAAAAACAAGACCAGGAGCTGACTGTGGCTCAGATCATGAGCTCCTTATTGCCAAATTCAGACTTAAATTGAAGAAAGTAGGGAAAACCACTAGACCATTGAGGTATGACCTCAATTAAATCCCTTATGATTATACAGTGGAAGTGAGAAATAGATTTAAGGGTCTAGATCTGATAGATAGAGTGCCTGATGAACTATGGAATGAGGTTCGTGACACTATACAGGAGACAGGGATCAAGACCATCCCCATGGAAAAGAAATGCAAAATAGCAAAATGGCTGTCTGAGGAGACATTACAAAATAGCTGTGAAAAGAAGAGAGGCAAAAAGCAAAGGAGAAAAGGAAAGATATAAGCAGCTGAATGCAGAGTTCCAAAGAATAGCAAGGAGAGATAAGAAAGCCTTCTTCAGCGATCAATGCAAAGAAATAGAGGAAAAGAACAAATGGGAAAGACTAGAGATCTCTTCAAGAAAATCAGAGATACCAAGGGAACATTTCATGCAAAGATGGGCTTGATAAAGGACAGAAATGTATGGACCTAACAGAAGCAGAAGATACTAAGAAGAGGTGGCAAGAATACACAGAAGAACTGTACAAAAAAGATCTTCATGACCCAGATAATTACAATGGTGTGATCACTCCCCTAGAGCCAGACATCCTGGAATGTGAAGTCAAGTGGGCCTTAGAAAGCATCTCTATGAACAAAGCTGGTGGAGATTGGAATGTGGAATGAAGCAGGCCAAAGACTAATAGAGTTTTGCCAAGAGAATGCATTGGTCATAACAAACACCCTCTTTCAACAACACAAGAGAAGATTCTACACATGGACATCACCAGATGGTCAACACCAAAATCAGATTGATTATATTCCATGCAGCCAAAGATGGAGAAGCTCTATACAGTCACCAAAAACAAGACCAGGAGCTGACTGTGGCTCAGATCATGAGCTCCTTATTGCCAAATTCAGACTTAAATTGAAGAAAGTAGGGAAAACCACTAGACCATTGAGGTATGACCTCAATTAAATCCCTTATGATTATACAGTGGAAGTGAGAAATAGATTTAAGGGTCTAGATCTGATAGATAGAGTGCCTGATGAACTATGGAATGAGGTTCGTGACACTATACAGGAGACAGGGATCAAGACCATCCCCATGGAAAAGAAATGCAAAATAGCAAAATGGCTGTCTGAGGAGACATTACAAAATAGCTGTGAAAAGAAGAGAGGCAAAAAGCAAAGGAGAAAAGGAAAGATATAAGCAGCTGAATGCAGAGTTCCAAAGAATAGCAAGGAGAGATAAGAAAGCCTTCTTCAGCGATCAATGCAAAGAAATAGAGGAAAAGAACAAATGGGAAAGACTAGAGATCTCTTCAAGAAAATCAGAGATACCAAGGGAACATTTCATGCAAAGATGGGCTTGATAAAGGACAGAAATGGTATGGACCTAACAGAAGCAGAAGATACTAAGAAGAGGTGGCAAGAATACACAGAAGAACTGTACAAAAAAGATCTTCATGACCCAGATAATTACAATGGTGTGATCACTCCCCTAGAGCCAGACATCCTGGAATGTGAAGTCAAGTGGGCCTTAGAAAGCATCTCTATGAACAAAGCTGGTGGAGGTGATGGAATTCCAGTTGAGCTATTTCAAATCCTGAAAGATGATGCTGTGAAAGTGCTGCACTCAATATGCCAGCAAATCTGGAAAACTCAGCAGTGGCCACAGGACTGGAAAAGGCAGTTTTCATTCCAATCCCAAAGAAAGGCAATGCCAAAGAATGACACATATTTAGGAGTAGGTGTAAAACAAGAGATCTTGGCATATGTAAAACTCAGTATTAATCTTTTATCATATCAGAGGAATCATGGTCAATTCATTCATGCATCATTCATTTGACAATTATTAAATGAACACCATAGCAAATGAAGAAGATAAATTTATGCCTGAACTCTCAAGACTTATAGTCTATGGGAGAAATCAACACAAATTAAGCCATTATAATATACAGTGTTAAGCATATAATACAATAAGGAAGGGCAGACTTCTAAGTCAGATGAACGCCATGTGATATAATAGTACTAAACTTGTATACATTTAATATGATAACCTCATTTTATCTTTTCACTTCATAACTTACAGCACCAAAGAGAATACTAGGGAAATCATACTAGGGGAACCTTCAAAATTTTGAAGATTCTTCAAAATCTTTGGAATGTGGACTGTTACTTTTTCAGCCCAGTATCACCGAGGACCCAATCAGGCAGCTTACCTCCTCCAAGCTGGGCTGTATCTGTCTGAACTTGACCTCCTTAAGACATATCCCCAGTTCTCAAGGGAACTCTAGGTTAAAGTATCATGGTTTGTGTTGGTTCCTAATGAGCTTCCTATCTTAGAAGAGGAAAACAAAGTCTATCTAATAAACACAGCTGACTGGCAACGCCCAAAATATCCCAAATTCCTAAGAGAGGAAAGCCAATTGTGTGCAAGGGTGTGTAAACTCACACAGGGCAGTATAATTGAAGGAAACCCTCAAGGAGTAGTCATATTTCTGAGGCATGCAGCACCTGCCACAAAGCTGGGCTCCTGTCCCACCTACCTCAGCAATCGCCCTAATACTGGCCTTGGTTTAGCTGTGGGAAACCCACTGCCAGAGAACAGGATGTGACAGTCAGTGGTGACCTATTCAAAACATCCTCTCCTCAATCCAGGCACTGCTAAAGAGGGTGTGTGTGTGATGTGCTTCTACGAGAAGCACCTAATTCTTAGGAAATCGCAAGTCCTTTAAGCCAATTAATGTTATCACGTCCCCACAATGACCTGGCCCACCAGCCTGACTTTGCTTCCTGACCAGGAATTCATAGAAGGCCAAGTTCCTTAGTGCTCTCCCTACTCAACAACTCTAGTATTGCCAGCAGGCTACAAAAGCCACAACCAAGAGCATCTTCGTGTTTGTTAGCCTTTATCAAGAGTTCATTGTGTCCCATGCACGACACTGTTTTCCCACATCAACTCAGCGAATACTCATGACAACTCAATCAGTAGGTAGCACTTGCAATCCCATTTTATATACAAGTAACCAAAGCTGAATGACTAAGCATTCCAGCAGAGGTCATATGTCATCAGTGGTGTCTTAACCATGGGCTACACTGCCTCCTCAAAGACTAATCAATCATAGGTTAATCTTCAAATGAGACCTCTTTAAGGGAGAGCTCTAGGCACACAAGAAAGGGAACTCTGGAGGCCTCTGCTGCTCTGATTGGAGCAGGAAAGCACACACACACATTAAACAGAAGTGCAAACTTTACAAGTAGCTCCTCTGTATTTCGTGAAAGGTTGCTCTGTGTGTGGCAGTTCTCCTCAGAGGGCCATAAGCACTGTAAGGGCAGAAACTGTGTGTGATATTTTTTTGTGTGTCTCCCACAGCTAGCAAGCTGAAGCTTCAATACTTTGGCCACCTGTTGTGAAGAGCTGACTCATTGGAAAAGACCCTGATGCTGGGAAAGATTGAGGGCAGGAGGAGAAGGGGGCAAGAGAGGATGAGATGGTTGGATGGCATCACCAACTCAATGGACATGAGTCTGAGCAAACTCCAGGAGATGGTGAAGGACAGGGAAGCCTAGCGTGCTGCAGTTCATGGGGTCACAAAGAGTCAGACACAACTGAAGGACTGATCAACAACACACCTAGCAAAGTGCCTGGCCTCCAGCAGGTGATGTGGAAATGGATTCCAAAGAGGGCAGTGAGGATGCTGATCATAAGGATATTGCAGTCTGGGTGCAATAAGTTTTCCAGGCTGACCTTCTCTCCCAATCCCCAAGACACCCCAGGATTTTCACACCTCTGTTCCTTGGCTGACAATGCGCTCCACACCTGGAGTGCTGTCTGTTGTTCTCCCATGCTTCCCTCAAGTCCCTTGTTAAATGCCCTCTCCCCAGGGAACCCTCTTTCGGTACCCTTCTCAGTTAGAAATTGTCTCCTCTTGCTCTGAACTCCCTTCTTTCCTGCCAATTCCTTCCCTCCCTCCCTCTCCTGCATCTCAGAAGCTGGATATAATGTTGAAGTAAGACAGTGTTCTAGAAAACTGTCAGCCAGAAAGCACTGTCTAAACATGAGGGTTTATAAAAGCTCCGAGCTCATCAAGAAGGAATAAGACTGTCTCTGGCTTTGGGTTCAACATTGCCCAGTCCAGAAATTCCCACACCCAAGGCACAAGGAGCATTTGCTGAAAACCTGTCTGCAGACTCCTTTCTTCTCTCTCTCTTCCTTGGAGCCATGGCTATGCCCTTCCAATGATGTTGAGAGGACTTCCATCAAGTCAAAGTCAAATCTTGTTAGGAATGGATTGGAAAACCATGGGAAAGGAAAAACTAGGAGTGTCCACTGAACACCTCCCCCTAAGGACTAATACATACCATGACATTCTCAACTCTGTATCCAAAGTCCTCTTTTAGTAACAAATATTTTGTAACTTTCCCTTTCCAATTGACAATGAAATCCACAGGTAATGTAGATGGCAGTGACTGGCTACCTGCTCACCACACAAGTTCTGCCTCCTTCTGGCAGCACTGAACTGGATTTCCCAGGCTCTTGGGCAATGAGGTGTTACCACATGACTGAGCTTCAGCCAGTGGATTAGGAGTACCACGTCCAGACCTGGGCCCATGTAACCACCCACTAGCAAAATCTAGGTCTTTTCGATGTCCTTAGAAGCCACGGTTTAAAGCTGACCGAATACAACTGTGTGGATTCCAGTTGCTGAAAGGACTTAATGGGAGGGAGAGATCAAATTCTACTGTTTAAGCTCAGAGACTTGGCAATTTATTCCCTATGGCTACTAACATTGCCCTAGCTAATACACTCTAACATATTCCCATATATCTATGGCTCCCAATCCTGAATAGATTCTGTTTTTACAGGATTTCAGTAGAAGTCTGGGCCTGGGATCAATAGACTTGGGTTCTAATCTGGACTCTGCCACTAAATAACTGAGTGATAAGAGTCAAGTTTATTTGCCCTCTTCAGGCATCAGTTTCTATGACTGTGAAATAAAGGATTAAAGAGATTATCTTTAAGGTTCCATCCTGCTCTAGGATTCCAAGACTCTGCTGTCAGCCCAATGACGCCTCAGGGGCCACATCTGCCTTGGGGATTTTAGAGTCCCACTTTTGACTCTCATTGGATACAATGCCTGGGACATGTTTTCACTGTTATTCAGTCATTAAGCTGTATCCAAATCTACATAACTGCATGGACTACAGCAAGCCAGGCTCTTCTGTCCATGGGGATTACAGGTACTCAAAAAACACTTCTTGAATGAGAGAATAATTCTGTGAGAGAATAATTCATGACCTTGTACTTTACCCACTTACAATTGCCAAATAGCACATTATTGACCACAAGGGTTTTGCAGAAACTAAAGCCTGTGACTGGCGATTTGTTAATGTAAGTGAATATTGAAACGTCTCCAGTCAATAACATTTGGTTAACAAAAGACGTAGGCTTCCCCGGTGGCTCAGACAATAAAGAATCTGGCTGCAGTGCAGGAGACCAGGGTTCAGTCCTCAGATTGGGAAGACCCTCTGGAGAAGGGAATGGTAACGCACTCCAGTATTCTTGCCTGGAGAATTCCATGGACAGAGGAGCCTAGTGGGCTGCAGTCCACAGGGTCACAAAGAGTCAGATATGACTGAGCAACTAACACTTTAACAAAAGACGTATTAATACATTTTCAGTCAATAAGTTGATAGCAACAAATTGCATGAACTGTTAAATACTTTCTCCTTGTGTAATAGGGATCATTAGTGGTTTCCTCCTCTCTGCCTCTCCCCTCCCTCCAGCACACCCCCCTCAACACACACATACCCCTCCCACTAAATAGACCCCAGACCCAGGACCTCCTGCAAACTTCCACTTTTCTGCCCTTGCACATTCTGCTCCTGTGCCCTCTGGTCTCCACAAGCCACCAACCTCTGTGAGTCCCTCAGACCCACCCCATCATTCCTCTCTTCAAGAACTAAAATGCTAAGTATTTTTATTTTAAGATGGAAGAAAATTAAAGCCTACAATTAGCACATTTTTCCAACACATTGCCTAAACCACTGCTGTGTAGTGGAGCCAAGAACAAGTGCTAGTAAAGTTAACACGATTTATTAAATAGGAGAAGCCATCCAGAGCTGAGCTAATAGAGCAACCATATGTAAGGTCCACCTCCTCATGGGGTTAGCTCCATCAAGCAGGCTTTAATGAGGAAAGGCATTCACCTCCCAAAGTCAAACTATAGATTGCAGCAAGGAGGGCAGAGAGCTGGATCTCAGCTCTAAGACCTACGTGCTGTGTGACCCTGACTTAGTCAAACAACCTCGCTGAGTCTCAGCTTCCCAACAACAAAATAATGACAACCTCTGATATACCTCATGGGACAGTTAGGATCACACCAACATATACATGATCTAAGGCACTAATACGTGTAAAAATGTTTTCTAAGTCAGAAAAGCTCTATGCTTTTAGTTTATTGCTTGCCATTTTTGTCCATCCATCTTTCTGTCTCTCTTTTTTTTTCCCCCCTCTTTCTTCCTTCCTTCCTCTCTTTCCTTAGTTTGTAGAAGACAAAACCCTCTTCTAACCCCTGTGGGTGGAAGAAGGAACAGTGTGCGGTCCCTTCCTCACAAGCTCAGAGTCCAGCTGGGAACACCAGCATTATACACAGCTACAGGGTCATGGGCCACTACATAACGCTGCGCAGAGAGGGGGAGGGTGTCCTGGTGACTCTCATGCACTCCTGTCACCAAGCCCTTGATGTAGGATTCTGTTGGCTGAGTAGAAGGGGAGCCTTTGTCTAACTGAACAAAGTGATGCCGGTCTATACATCAGCCTTTTAAGCAGAGTTAATGTGAGTCAGCCCTTGCAAGTCACTCCTGAGCTGATAAATCAAGTCTCTGAATCTGCAAACTGAAGGCCATAGAGCAGAATGCAGCAAATCCACAAAGGGGATTGTTTCCTGTGATCCCCGCAGGAGAGAAGTAACTGGCTTCTCTGGCAAGAGCCCTCCACCGCCAGATACTGTTTATGTAACCTAGCGCGAGGGTTCCTAGGCTGCCTGACAGGGCAGCTCCCATCAAAATGGGTTTCTGAACATTCTTTCCTGAAATACTTGTAAATAACAAAAAAAGTAAGTAACTTTCAAACCCAAAATGTATCCTTAAAATGGTAGTTTTCTGAGTTCTTCAGGTATACCGGTGTTTTACAAATTATTTGAAAAAAAAAAAAAGGCTCATCTGTCAAAATGGAAAAAACTCTGGGAATTTCTGCTCTAGAATAATCTATCCCATTTCAATTCAGATCCCTGAGAACTATGATGGCGCCAGTGGGGTAGAACTATCATGTTATGTGCCTGTCACATATAAAAAGGGGTTCAAAGCACCTTGCCAGGGGTTCTCTTCTTCCTTTTGAACCAAGCATAGCACAGAAAGAGACTTTCCTCACATGGTGAAAGGGGGCACTGTTGGGCCTAGAATTTTAGAAGCTCACAAGTTCGCATGCTCCTGGATGCTGGAAGAAGACACAAGACTTCTGGATCAGAGACAAAGGATGACACCGCTCCCAGCACAGCAAGCAGCATGAGCAGCAGCATGTCTGCCTCCCTTCCTCTGGCCTCCAGTTCCCACATGACAGTGTAATAAGCCCAGAGGGAGGCTTTACATCAGTGAGTCCAAACTGCAGCTGAGGGACGCTGAGCCTTGGGGAATCCACTACTTGTGTAGCAAGAGGTAAGCCCGCCTGCCCTTTGTCCTTGAGGGAGATGTTACTTGGTCCCTCAAGGGTGCTCACTGCAGCACAACTCTGAGATTTGTCCCAGGTAAAGAGGTCAATTTGTGTTCTCGGCATACAGAAGTGTAATGATTCCTAGATATTTTTGTCCAGAGAAACAAACAGCATGGAGTTTAGAAAATGCATTGAAAGTTGTTCTTGAAATCAAAAAGTCAGTTTCTCTTGGATGTCACCTCCACACTCCCAAGTTGATTTGACTCTGCCTTCTCAGAGAACAGAACACTTTATCTCCTGTCTGAGCCATGACATATAGTCCATGTATGTACCCTTCTTCAGCACCCCCTACCCACTACACACTCAGCACCATGAGGGGAGGGCCATGTCTTCGAGTCTGCTGTGCTTCAGAGCACCTCACACAGTATCAGGGCTCTACTGCATGCCTACTGTCTGTTGAAAGAATTCGTGATTTAGAATATCTTATTTGAAGAGAGGATCCTGAGCCTAAGCAAACCCTACTCCTTCAATTATACCAGGATTTGGCAACGACCATTGCTGCCACACCTACACAGATCTACAAGGAGACCAGGGCTGGAAAGACACAGATGCATCCTGAGGCCACTTGAAGGCTTTTTCACCCTCCCCCCAAAAGCTATCCCCACTTCCTGAATGCACACTCTCGGCCAGCACACACCATCCAGTCTGCTGATCTCTGCCGATTGTGCCAGATTTAAAAGATGATTGGAAACAAGAGATGACATCCTGGACAGAAAGAAAGACCAGCTACTGAATCCTTGTCTCCAACACTGGACATTTCCAATGGACCTAGGAATTGGAAGTCTACTTGGAGGATCTGGTTTTTTATCCATATAAAAGATCACATAGGGGGACTTCCCTGGCAGTCCAGTGGTTAAGACTTCACCTTCCAATGCAAAAGGTGCAGGTTCGATCCCTGGTCTGGGACCTAAAATCCCACATGCCTTGCTGCCAAAAAAACAGAATACAAAAAACAACAGAAGCGATAATTGTAACAGATCCAACAGAGATTTTTAAATGACCCACATCAAAAAAAAAAAAATCTTAAAAAAAAAAAAAGGTCATTTGGTATTTTTTCAGAAGGGAAAAAGAGATTGTGAGCTGGAGTAAAGGATCTCATTTCCAGCAGAGTCTCTTTCTATATAACTATACCATTTCAGCCTTGGGAATCCCGTTATCAAATGCCCAGAGAAAGATTCCAGAGAAAGGGGATTGTTTTAAACTGGCCCTCTTGGGCTCCCACAGCTAATCATTCTCCCGGGACATTACCCACAGCCCTTTCCCCTCCCAGTAATATCTGCCCCTCCAATCTCACTAGGAAATCCAAGCCAGCTGGTGATTTCAAGCTCCTTTATCTACTACGATAAGGAGTATCCCAGCATGCTGTGGGACCCCACCGCCAACTCCTAGATCACAATGCCAAGTGGAATCATAAAAAGTTGCCATGTGGGCCTGCCCCAACACCCTCAGAAAGGAAGAGCAAACAATGGCTTACCAATAATACTCACGTGCATTCACTTGAGATGTCTCATTCCCAGGCCAGGCTCCCAGATACACACAATTCCCACTCCTTTCAAAAGGAGATGACGTTAGATGAATGGTTTTCAGGCCAAGCCTTTAATTGTTTCTTTGCTATCAGTATTTTATTTTTATAATTCTGATGAATCTGATATCAACGTTTGATAGGAGGGGACTGACTAGCTAGAAAATGAAAAGCATGGATTTAGAATCAAAAGGCAACGAGTTTCAATCTCCTTTTCCATTCCTACTCTTACAGTTGAGGTGCTTTGACCAATAATGTTTCTGAGCTTCAGTTTGCTGCTACTGCTAAGTCACTACAGTCGTGACCAACTCTCTGTGACCCCATAGACGGCAGCCCACCAGGCTCCACCGTCCCTGGGATTCTCCAGGCAAGAACACTGGAGTGGGTTGCCATTTCCTTCTCCAATGCATGAAAGTGAAAAGTGAAAGGGAACTCACTCAGTTGTGTCCGACTCTTTGCAACCCCATGGACTGCAGCCCACCAGGCTCCTCCATCCATGGGACTTTCCAGGCAAGAGTACTGGAGTGGAGTGCCATTGCCTTCTCCGGAGCTTCAGTTTAATTATTGTAAATGGTACCAACAACACGTATTATCAGTCTATTGTGGAAATTAAAATGAATAACCCATAAGAATACTTAATAAGTAAATGTTTGTTCCATTCGCTAATGTTCTGTGACTTGACAAGGACCCCCACATGCCACATGGTGTGGCCAAAATTAAATAAATTTATTAAAAAAAAAAAAAGTGATTGGAAAAAGAAAGATGTCAAGTATGACTCCTCTGCTCAGAGCCCAGAAACGGCCAAAGACAATGTCTTCATGGCAGTGTCAGAAGGTAGTGCCTAGCTTTCAGGAGCCCTCCCGTGACCCCCTTTCCTCCATGCTCCTGCTCACTCACTCCCTCCACACCAGCTCCCTGATGGTCTTCAGAGACTTTGGGGGTAGGGGGCTCCTCTCAAAGCCCTGCACTTGCTGTTCCTTCTGCTTTTCATGTTCTTCCCCCATATGTCTACATGGCTCACTCTTTCCCTGGTTCCAAGTCCTTGCATAAATATCTTCTCACTGAGAACTTCCCTGACCACCTGTTTAGACTTAAACTCTAGCATCCGTCCTCCTTTGCTGCTTTGTTTTTCCTCCTTTTGCTTTGTATCACCCATCACTCCCTGTAATTTACAGATTTACTTTATTCTCTGCCTCCCCCTTTAGCACAGAAGCCCCATGGCAGCAGACAGCTCCATGAGGTCTTGTCCATTGCCATATCCACAGCACCTAGAACACTGTCTGGCACAGAGTGAGTATTCAAGATATCTTTGTTGAATGGATCAACGAATGGATGATAGTTTGCCTCAAAGGTATTGGTTGCAACCTTTAAGGGCCAGGCAAAGAAGAAAGAACCAGTCAAACTAAGAAGAGTTGTTTCAAGGGTGAGAGTAGAGGAGAGGGTGATATTCCAGAAGGCAAGTGGTCATGAGGTTCAAATGCCACAGAGAAAGGGATGATACAAGAGGAGGAATGAAAAGTGAGGCTGGAAAGATGAATGCAAGAATACAGCTTGAAGACTTCCCTGTGAAAACCTGCTACAAGTATATTAAGGACATTTTTGTTGTCATAACCATTTATCACAGTCTGATGAATTTTTCCATGAGGAAATGAACAATATTTTGATCATAACAGCAGTGAGAAGTGGTATCCTTACCTAATTTTTTTCATGCTTCTATTAAGAAGTTGCAGAATGCCTAACTTTATGGTGATGCCAGAAAGTAGGCAAATCTTATGGCACTCTGTAAATATTTCTCTATTATGAATGCTGCTATATGGGGCTTCTCTGGTGGCTCAGATGGTAAAGAACCTGCCTGCAATGCAGGAGACCTGGGTCTAACCCCTGGGTTGGTAAGATCCTCTGGAGAAGGGAATGGAAACTCACTCCAGTATTCTTGCCTGGAGAAATCCATGGACAGAGGAGACTGGTGGGCTACTGTCCATGGGTTCACAAAGAGTAGAACAGGGCTGAGTGACTAACACTAACTAATGTGGGGCTGGTGACATTAAGAAGTATCGTTAGTTTTTTAGACCCTTTTGAGTTTCTGTAGGAGCATAATATCATGATTTAGGAAAGAGTTAACCCACAGTTATAAAGCACATTGGTTAAAAAAATCCCCTACTAATGACTGGGAGGCACTTGTGTGTCAGGCACTTGTCCACCCCCTTTCAGCTTTTGCACAATAGATATTCAGAACAAGCCAGTGAGGAAATACCATCCTTCTAATATACAGCAAGAGCTAGGGTCCTCAAGTCACACAGCCTAGCTTTTCATTCCTGTCCTGCTACTTATCAGCCATGTGGCCTTGGGCATACTTTTTGACCTCTCTGAGCCCTCTACTAACTGCAACTATCTCATGGGAACAGAGTGAGGATTAAAACAAAATAATATGTGGAAAGTTCCCAACAGAGTAAGTAGCCCACAATAAGCGCTCAGAAAATAATTTGTTTTAATAATTAATGAGAATTGAACCTGAGAAAGCCCAGGTAAGTAATGTCCCCAAGGTATTCTAACCAGTAAGTGAGAGAGTCAAGATTGAAACCCAGGTCTTCCGGGCCCTGATACAATTCTTTTTCATGTCATCATAGATATCTCACCGCATTTCCTAGTGACAAGGATGCACCCTTTGTGAATGCAAGAGCTACACAAGTCAGGAGGATCTTCTAAAACTCAAGATGGGGCTGTAATCCTTCAGGACTTCTATTGGTTTGGCGCATTCAAAGGGCTCACCTACATGTCTGGAGACTTGACAGGGATAGCAGAATATTGGACTTACAAGAGATGCTGGGACAGCTACAAAAGACAGCACCAAGGCACCCACAGCTGACTCTTCGGGTACATGCATTTCCACCACCTTCACATGGGCTTTATGACAATCACCTAAGGTGTCAATTCCTTGAAATTGAGAACTAATCTGCCTGGTTCATTGCTGGACCCGAAAAACTGTGCCTGGGATGTGACAGACACACGCTTAATAAATATTTGTAGATAAAGTTTAAGGAAGGGAGAGAGGATAGAAGGCAAGAATGAGTGGAGGGAAGAGAAGGCAGAAAATGAGAAAAGTTCTCCCACTCAGGGTATGTTAATTAAAATTAAAGAGTTAGAAGGAGATGTTGCTTTTGGGCTGTGGAAGCCTGCTTCATGAAAACACAACCCAGAGACCACCTCCTTCCTCACCCACCCCGGAGAAGAGTAAAGACGGTATCTCCCATCTGACTCACAGAAACTGCTTTCTCCCTCGCACCAGCACCATTTTTCCTATTTATCAGTCAAGTCGGATGAGCCCCAGAGGCCAGCCATTCATCCAGCTTGAACTTGTCCATCCCTGTGGGTAACCCCCCTAGAGTCAGACTCAGTTGCTTCAGAATTTCTGGGGATGGAGCCTAGCATCAGAACTTCTTAAAGTTCATCAGTTAACTCCAATGTACAGAAGCTAAGAAGCCAAGATTGAGAATGAGAGCCCTTTATCCAGAGAACTGAGAGCTTTTGGCAAACACACACACACACACACACACACACACACACACACATACACCTCTAAGTCTAGTTCTTAGAGCCTTTAAAGAAGATCGTAGTTCCTTATAATCTAAACTCCTCTAGGGTCTCTCAGCTGTCTGTCATCTCCACATTTTAATTTTCATTAGGTTTGTACTTGTCATCTCTTCTGCCTGGGTGTAAATTCCTGGAGGAAAGGATTCACGCTTCCTCCACTTCTCAGGCTCCCAGAGCACCTGGCATGCATCAACACTCCATCTGCTCCTGACCGCACAGCAAGCTCCCAGGCAACAGGCCTTCAAATAGGTGCATTGACCAGAGGAGCTGGTCTTGGAGGAAATCCTGCGATGATGTCTCCTACAGGGCTTCTGCTTCTCTCCTCTGACTCCTTCTTTTCCTCTGTTCTGATTCTGGACATTCTCAGCTCCCTAGCAGAGTTGGGGGATCCTGGCTCAGAACCCAATTCTCAGCACTGGGTTGTGTCCACCCCGCAGAGAGGCTGCTACTCTAAATACACGCATCTGGGCATTTCAGCCTTGCCCTACAGACCCACTTTGATCCTTGGGATGGCTTCAGGCCATTTGAACTAGTTCAAGAGGGAACCCGGAGGCTCAGACTCCCACAGTGAGGCAGCTAATAAGATGAAGGGAAGGGAGACTGTCTCACCAAATGGGGGCAACAGGGGTCCTGGCAAAATTCCCCATCGAAGACAGAAAAATCAATTTTGAATGGATTTGGACAGACAGTCCTGCCGGGACATTCCAGCGGCGGGTCTAAATACCAGCAGCAGACAAAGAGAATATGTGTGGTTCTGTGGGATCACCGTGGGCCACCAGAGCTGCCAGGGAACTGCACCATTGCAGCTCAGCCCACCCAACCCCAGCCTCTGACCCCCTCCTTCTCTACTGGGACCCTCTGGATGCCTGTATCCTTGTAATGTATCACCTATTCTTTCCTTCCAAAAGGAGCAGATGTACTGCTACCCTAAGTGTAGTTACTTCTTGCACTATGTGTTTCCTACTCAGCAGAAAATAATGGATATAGCCCAGACAGGCCAAAAACAGGTAAAGCTTTTGAACCAGGTAAAGCTTTTGACCTTAAAGCTAAAATTCACATGCAATCTAGAAAACAGCTCTTTTTATATTCCTTCCCAGCTTCCAGGCCTTGTTAGCTGTGGGCTGCTGAAGAACTCCTCCTCTTCCCACCTTCCTTTGTGAACATAAAATCATTGCTATGCAAAGGATGGCAAATGGCTTTGCTCTCCAAGGCCAACTCCAATAGACTGATAATGTCTGTTGAGGTGCAACCCTCCCCAAGGCTCAGTGGAAAATCACAGTTGATTAGTGATGTCTGCCACATGCCTGGAAAGGAGACATGTAGAGTGTTCACCTTGCTTTTATCAACTCAAGGAGAAGATTAAGGCTCCCCACTAAAGGAAGTCTCACCCAGATCAAATACACAATGATGGACACTGGGGCTACTGAAGTAAGTGTAGTGTGGCTTGGGTGGGAGGTCAAAGCAGAAATGACTCTGATTCTCTTCCATGGGATGGGCTCTTCCTCTTTTTCCTTAGTGACTAAGGAAATGAGATAACCCCCTTAGTGGAGGGCATCCTGCATCTCAGAGGACAAAGATAGGAGGAGAAAGAGGGCAGGCATAGGTGACTCTGGGAAAATGAGCGAAGGGAATTCTCTAGAGTCACATCTCAGCTGCCTGGTTAGAAAGAAGCCAGAGAAGAACAAGGGCCAGAGCTCTAGCCTTGCCACACTTTATCCTGCACAGATATCCCTAGATTTCTCAGTGGGATGGGGCCAGGGCCGTTGGATTGTGAGAACTGCCATCCATACCACATAGCATGCAGGATCTTAGTTCCCTGACCAGGGATTGAACCCATATCCCCTGTAGTGGAAGCTCAGAGTCTTAAGCACTAGACTGCCTGGGAAGTCCGTGGAAGGGTCTTACTGCAAAGGAGATGGAAAGAAATGGGCATCTTATCTGTGTTGGTGGGGAAGGGGAGAATAATTTAAATACATTTTTCTCATCTACACAAATCACCTAGAAAAATGGAGTGTACAACCTACAGGCCAGAGAAATCCTTGTTATGTAAGAATCCAATGGGGGAAAAGAATTTCAGAGTCACAACAAACATAAGCTGGCCCTGAATTTGCAAAACAACTTCTGTTTTGTTTGTTGGTTGGCTTGTCCTCTTTTAAAGCAAAAACAATAACAAGAAGGCTGGGCTGCTGCTAACTTTGATGCTATCTAATAGCTTTGGCTCTGCTCCTACAAGTTCCCCACTTGTCTGTGTCTGAGTAAAAATAAAATGAGAGTATGTTATCTGGGGTAGGAAATGAGGCATGACTTCCCATTATCACATGAGCAGATTAGCTAGACTCCAAAAGCAGGCTCCAAGGAAAGAGAAACAGGATGTCCACATGTCAATAGGGAGGAAAGAGGGTCCAAAAGGTCCTAAGTGGGAAGAAGGAGTCAGATACCTTGGTGTCAGGGCTTCTCCTAAAAAGGGCCACCAGGGGACAATGGAGGATAGGCTGGCCCAGGAAGCAGTAAAACTGGCCAAGAGATATGAAAGGGGACATCCAAACATGCCAATCAGGGGGCATATTTGCCATCATCTTAATTAGAAGCAGCCCTAAAAGCCCATTCGTCACCATGTCACTGCACATCCCCATGAAGTCTACTAGTATTGAAAGGAACCATTCTTGGGGTGACCTGTTTAAAGATGCTAACTTGCTGTCTTTTCATCAGAAATATAATGTTGTTGTTGTTCGGTCACTCAGTTACGTCCAGCTCTCTGTGACCCCATGGACTGCAGCACACCAGGCTTCCCTGTCCTTCAGGGGTATACATGTATATATGACTGAATCACTTTGCTACTTAGCTGAAACTAACACAACATTGTAAGACAACTTGTTATTCAGTCACCAAGTTATGTCTGACTCTTTAAGACCCCATGAACTGCAGCACACCAGGTTTTCCTGTCCCTCAACATCTCCCAGAGTTTACCCAAGTTCATGTTCATTGAATCAGTGATACCATCCAACCATCTCTTCCTCTGTCACCCCCTTCTCCACCTGCCTTCAATCTTTCCCAGCATCAGGGTCTTTTCCAATGAGTTGGCTCTTCAAATCAGGTGACCAAAGTACTGGACTTCAGCTTCAACATCAGTCCTTCCAATGAATATTCAGAGTTGATTTCCTTTCAGAGTGACTGGTTTGTATTCCCTGATTTCCAAGGGATTTTCAGGTGTCTTCTCCAGCACCACAGTTCAAAGGCATCATTTCTTCAGTGCTCTACCTTCTTTACTGTCAACTATACTCCAATATAGCTTGAGAAAAACATCTATTTCTGCTTTATTGACTATGCCAAAGCCTTTGACTGTGTGGATCACAAGAAACTGTGGAAAATTCTGAGAGAGATGGGAATACCAGACCACCAGACCTGCCTCTTAAGAAACCTGTATTCAGGTCAGGAAGCAACAGTTAGAACTGGACATGGAACAACAGACTGGTTCCAAATAGGAAAAGGAGTACATCAAGGCTGTATATTGTCACCCTGCTTACTTAACTTCTATGCAGAGTACATCATGAGAAATGCTGGACTGGAAGAAACACAAGCTGGAATCAAGATTGCCGGGAGAAATATCAATAACCTCAGATATGCAGATGACATCACCTTTATAGCAGAAAGTGAAGAGGAACTAAAAAGCCTCTTGATTAAAGTGAAAGAGGAGAGTGAAAAAGTTGGCTTAAAGCTCAACATTCAGAATGAAGATCATGGCATCTGGTCTCATCACTTCATGGGAAATAGATGGGCAAACAGTGGAAATAGTGTCAGACTTTATTTTTGGGGGCTCCAAAATCACTGCAGATGGTGATTGCACCCATGAAATTAAAAGACACTTGCTCCTTGGAAGGAAAGTCATGACCAGCCTAGATAGCATATTCAAAAGCAGAGACATTACTTTGCCAACAAAGGTCTGTCTAGTCAAGGCTATGGTTTTTCCTGTGGTCATGTATGGATGTGAGAGTTGGACTGTGAAGAAAGCTGAGTGACGAAGAATTGATGCTTTTGAAGTGTGGTGTTGGAGAAGACTCTTGAGAATCCCTTGGACTGCAAGGAGATCCAACCAGTCCATTCTGAAGGAGATCAGCTCTGGGTGTTCTTTGGAAGAATGATGCTAAAGCTGAAACTCCAGTACTTTGGCCACCTCATGCGAAGTGTTGACTCATTGGAAAAGACTCTGATGCTGGGAGGGATTGGGGGCAGGAGGAGAAAGGGATGACAGAGGATAAGATGGCTGGATAGCATCACTGATTCAATGGACGTGAGTTTGAGTGAACTCCAGGTGTTGGTGATGGACAGGGAGGCCTGGCATGCTGCAATTCGTGGGGTCGCAAAGTGTCAGATGCAACTGAGCAACTAAACTGAACTGATACTCCAATATAGAAGCAATTTTTTTAAAAAGAATAATTGATTTGTTCTGAGGGTTAATAATGTTATCCATATAAAGTGCTTAGCACTTTTTGGCACAGAGTAGATGCTTAAATTTGGTTCAAATTGGGAAAAGCATATGCCAAGGCTGTATACTGCACCCTGCATATTTAACTTCTAGCCCATGCAAAATGCTGGGCTAGATGAAGCACAAGCTGGAATCAAGATTGCTGGGAGAAACATCAGTAACCTCAGATATGCAGATGACACCATCCTTATGGCAGAAAGCCAAGAGGAACTAAAGAGCCTCTGATGAAGGTGAAAGAAGAGAGTGAAAAAGCTGGCTTACAACTCAACATTCAGAAAATGAAGATCATGGCATATGGTCCCATCACTTCACGGCAAATACATGGGGAAACAATGGAAACAATGACAGACTTTTTATTTTCTTGGGCTCCAAAATCACTGCAGGTGGTAACTACAGCCATGAAATTAAAAGACTTTTGCTCCTTGGAAGAAAAGCTATGACAAACCTACACAGTGTGTTAAAAAGGAGAGACATCGCTTTGCCAACAAAGGTCTGTATAGTCAAAGCTATGATTTTTCCAGTAGTCATGTATAGATGTGAGAGTTGGACCCTAAAGAAGACTGAGTGCTGAAGAATTGATGTTTTCAACCTGTGATGCTGGAGAAGACTCTTGAGAGTCCCTTAGAAAGCCAGCAGATCAAACTAGTCAATCCTAAAGGAACTCAACCCTGATATTCACTGGAAGTACTGATGCTGAAGCTGACTGACGTTCCAATGTTTTGGTCACCTGATGCGAGGAGCCAACTCATTGGAAAAACCCTGATGCTGGGAAAGATTGATGTCAGGTGGAGAAGGGGATGACAGAGGATGAGATGGTTGAATGGCACCACCAATTCAATGGATATGGGTTTGAGCAAGCTTCAGGAGATGGTAAAGGACAGGGAAGCCTGGCATGCTGCAGTCCATGAGGTCACAAAGAGTCAGACACAACTGAGCAACTGAACAAGGTGCTTAATAAATATTAACTACAAGGCTTGAAAATCTTAAGTGAAGAATGGGATGCCATGGCAGGCTGTCAGGATAAACTTTAGTAAGGAGCCCCTTTCAACCACCATCAAATTATCCTGAGCAGGGAGCTTTCATTAGAATCCATTATCAGAAAAATTATCTGATTGCTGGAAATAGACAAAAGAGGTTACTGAGCACGTTTTCAGGACAGTACTGGTCTTTATTTTTTATTTCCTGGGCTATTTTACAACCCTGTAAGGACAAAGGTTCACTTGCAGAATTTTGTCTGGTAGAGACACAAACAATTTAAGACTGGAGGGGTAGATACCCCATAAGCTGTGATGTACGACCCTGTTGGACTTAAACCCAGCAATCTTTTAAATTAAATGTACATGCAATTACACATAATACATAATTATTATATAATAACTGGTTCTCTGATTAGTGAATGAATGATGAGTTTTTTTTCAATTTTAGAATCATGCTTGTTTAACCTTTTGAAAATTACACTTTTACACTATGCAGAAAAATAGGTCTTTCTCTGGGAGCCCAAATTAAGTCATGTGATTCCTGGCTGCCCAGAAACACCATTCAACCTTGAGTTGCCCACTGAGCAGCCCTGACCTGGCCACTGCCTCCAGCGCAGGCAAATGGGAGCTTCAGGACTTTAACTTCAGTGAGGGAAGTGGGGCCACTGACAATATTCCCTCCCTGCTTCCAAACAGGGCTCCAGGTCAGAGCAGGAGCAAGACCAGCCTCACACAAAACTGACCGGCACAGAGATGATACCCAGGTTCTTAGTTTGTACTGTGCTGTGCTTAGTTGCTCAGCTGTGTCTGTTTCTTTTTGACCCCATGGACTATAGCCCACCAGGCTCCTCTGTCCATGGGGATTCTCCAGGCAAGAATACTGGACTGGGTTGCCATGCCCTTCTCCAGGGGATCTACCCAACCCAGGGATCCAACCCAGGTCTCCCGCATTGCAGGTGGATTCTTTACCAACTGAGCCACCAGTTCTTAATTTAGGTAAGTAACTATTAATAGATGCAAGATATTATCATTTACTGGGATGAAGAAGACTAGGAGAAATAAATTTGGAGGTAGAAGAATCAAAGACAGAGTAGCTAACCTCCCAGTTCCTGATACATTTGGAAGCCTTTGGTACAACAGGGCTAGAATTACACAGAGGGGAAATTTGATTCGTCTTATCAACCCAGTTATCTGTAGTGGACTTCTTTCATTTACTAAAATCTTTGCATTATGGAAGGTGCATTTGCCTTTTGCTCACCTTACAGACAGCTGAATGCCTGAGTCGAGAGACCATGAGGTGAGTTTTGCAATTGTTCAGTGAGTACCTGTTTCATCAGCTTCTCCTCTCAGAATCCTGGTGCTTTGCTCATTTATATGGAGTGCAACCTGGTGCCTTATGCCTGGTGATATCAACCTCTTCAGAGAGGGCAGTGTAACTCTTCGCTTTCATCGGTTCGTTTGTATTGTCACTACCACTCTGCTTATTTGTTTGCACTAAAGTTTGAATTGCTTAAAGTTTTAGCATCATCTTTGCAATTCAAGAGAAAAGTCTTCATGTCTTCATTGTGCTCTGTGTAATGGATTAATGAAAACAAGTACACAGCCATACTATGCAGAGTAAGGTGCGAAGGGCAATGCTTTGTAGGCTAACTTAACAAATGAAGCAGTTTTGTCCATTTTGATGTGATTTGCAAGTTGTCTTATTTTTTGTCTTTTTTTTTTTTTTTTTTTTAGCAGAATGGAAGTCAATTTGAGGACTGGAATTAATGGTGTTTTTCAATTTCAGATAATTCCCCCTATGGTGAGGGATTTTAAGAAAAGAATTGCTCCTATAGAGTAGAGAACCATTTTGGCTGTCAGAGGGTGTCAGTAAGGACAGCCCCCTGGTCAGGTCCCAGAGGTTTGTCCCACACCTCCTGGCGGGGCTAGAACCAGATGCTGTCCCCATGTCATACTGAAGATGTTAGGTGAAATTGCAAAACACTGAGCCTCATGACAACTGTGCCTTGTTAGCCTTGGTTCCAACTTCCTCCCTAGGCTGTCAATTCCCAGGAACTTAGTCACAAGAAGTAGGGCTCCTGACAGTGGGTCTTTGTAAGCACTTAGCACAGTGTTAGTTAAGGCTAGCTGTTTTCATTCAAAAGGAGAGAAAAAGTTACACACTTAGATGCAGATGTAAATACGGATGACACAACATTCACAAATGGAAAAAAAAAAATTCTAGAGGAAGTAGAAACAAAGCATTGGCAAAAGGTACCTCTGGGGACTTCCCTGGTGGTCCAGCAGCTAAGAACCCACCTTGCAATGCAGGGGACACTGGTTTGGGATCCCACTGGGATCCCACTCGCTGCAGAGCAGCTAAGCCCACGTACCACAACTGGGGAGTCTGTGTGCATCAGTGAAAACCCCACGTACTACAACGGACACCCGACATAGCTAAATACATAAATCTCTGTGTAATAGCACAGCAGTTAATTTTCTTTTTTATTTTTGCTTTTCACTATTTTCTACGATGAACCATGTGTTCATTCCTTAGGACTAGAACCCAGCAAGAGTGACAGAAGTCATTCCAAAGATTAGATAAGGTCTAACACCTTGCCCACAATCTCTCTGGCTCTTCTCACTTGCTCTCTTAGATGAAGCAAGTTGTCATGTTGGAAGCTAACTATAGAAAGACCCATTTGGCAGGAAACTCCAGCCAGCAAGGAACTGAGGCCCTGAGTCCAGCAGCCACAGAAGCTGAATCCAGCCAACCGCTGGGTAACTTAGCTGGGAAGTGAGTCCTCCCCCAGTCTAACTCTGAGACCACTCTAGCCCGACCCCTGGATTGCAAACTTACCAGAGACCCTGCACCCAAGGACCAGTTTTACACCTAGATGCTTGATCCGTGAAAACTGGGAAAGAAATACTGGTTGCCTGAAACCACTACATTTTGGCTACACAATAATAGGAAACTAAAAAAATATATAAACTAATGATGATGGGAGGATTGCAAGGGTTATTATGATATTAAATAAGTCCCATAAAGTGTTTAGAACCGGTCCTGTCAAATAATAAGCATTATATACAATTTGCTCTGAGATATTGTAAAGCACTGATGCCCTTGGTGCCTACAGAAGATTCTAACTGCTTTCTCCATCACCAAATGGTCCTCGCCTCCTCTGCATCCTGAAAGGTTCCCTCTCCACCTTCTTCTCACTTAACTGCCACACCTAGTTGGTGTCAGTGTGTCTGTTTTTGGCAGTTCCTCCTCTCCCTGATAAAATAACTTTTCAAAAAGCTGCTTTTAATCTTCCATAGGTTTTAAATTAATAAATAAACTTGTTATGAAGTAACTAAACTCAAAATAACTGGGCTGTGATTTAGGGTCTGGGGAGCTCTCTAATAAGCACACTGCAAGGCTGTTTCTCTTTGCTTTACTACAGTCCTTTTTGGGGCTCAGAGGCCCTTGCTGCTTCTCGTTTCTCGGCTGTGTTGTAGTCAGTTGAGGCCACTAGATTTAGGAGACATCTTTGACTTTCTACCTCAAGATGCGTACACTGTACATCCACTGCGTCATGGATCGCAGCTCTGATTTTACTCATCCCCAAGCTCGGTGCCTCCTAGCCCGATCCAGAGTTTATTTATTTCAGCCAAAAAATATCCTTTGTTTCTAATGCTTCAGTTTAATCAAATTTAGTTTCTGTCTTGGCTAACAAGAGTCCTCGGGGATTAAGGAGTACACAGGGATTAAGGGAGACTTGCTGTGGGAAGAGAAGATTCAAAGGAGATCCAGAGGATAAATTGACTGTAAATGAGTGCAGGAGAAAAGGGATTGGAAGGCGGTTTACAGCAAAAGGAACGACTGTGAATTCCCCGAGGTGGGAGAGAGCAAAGCAAGTTTGAGAACCAGAAGTAAAGCCAGTGTGGCTGGAACTCAACACATGAGGGAGGACGGCACTAGAAGTGGCAGGGCCTAAGCACGCTGGCTTGACAGGCCGGGTAGGAGTTTGGGTTTCAATCTAAGGGCACAGGCCAAAGAACAAAGGGTTTTAAGCTAGGGGTTAGCCAACAGCGGCCCTGAGCCATGTCTGGCTCCCAGCCTGTCTTGGTAAATACATTTTTATTGGAATGTAGCCATGGCCATTCATTTACATATTTTCTATGGCTCTTTTCACACCGCTATAGCAGAGTTGAGTGCTTGTAACAGACATCACAGAGCCTGCAATGTTGAACATATTTACTACATGACCCTCTACAGAAAAAGGTGCTGACCTCTGTTTCAAGCTTGCGGGTTCTATGATCGGATTTGCATTCTACACAGATTCTGGCAGCCAGTTGAGAACCTTGATGTAAGGATGGATCTGTTACCACTTCCCCTTCCGTTCCATCCCAGATGGGGCTGGAGCATGGTGAACTACGCTGGTGTAAGAAAGAGCAAAGGAGGAAGACAGAGGAGAGGCGCATGGTGTGGGTGATAAACAGACAAGTGAATTGGACCCTACATTTTTAATAAGTGAAGAACATTTTGGAGAGTAAGAGAGATGAAGAGAGTTATTTTTTTTCCCTTTCATTGATATAACAGAAAATGTGCATGCTCAGTTACTCTGTGGTTTCTGACTCTTTGCAGCTCCCTAGACTGTAGCCTTCCAGGCTCCTCTGTTCATGGGGTTTTCCAGGCAAGAATACTGGAGTGGGTTGCCATGCCCTTCTCCAGATCTTTCCAACTCAGGATCAAACCCAAGCTTCCCGTGTCTCCTGCATTGACAGGCAGGTTCTTTACCACTGAGCTACCTGGGAAGCATCAGAAAATTGGGTGGCACGTTAAGTACAAGAAAACCTACACTGAGTTAGTAGCTCAAATGCACAACAGGGACTTCCCTGGAAGTCCAGTGGTTAAGACTCTGAGCTTACAGAGAAGAGACTTGTGGGCACAATGGGGGGAAAGAGAACATAAGACAAATTGAGAGAGTAGCACTGACACTTGTACGCTAATGTGCAAAATAGCTAGCTAGCGGGAAGTGCTATATAACACAGAGAGCTCAGCGCGGTGCCCTGTGATGACCTAGATGGGTGGGATGGAGGGTTGGTGGGAGGGAGGCTCAAGAAGGAGGGAATATATGTATATATGCATATGGCTGATTCACACTGTTGTCCAGCAGAAACTAACAACGTTGTAAAGCAGTAATCCTCCAGTTTAAAAATAAGTTAATTAATTAGAAAGAGACCCCAAGCTTCTAGTGCAGGGGGTACAGGTTGGATCCCTGGTCAGGGAACTAAGATCCCACATGCCACATGGCACGGCCAGAAAGAAAAGGAAAATCTATTCCTCCAGGCCTGATGTCTATGTGTACAAGGACCCACTTGCCCTGGACAATCTCCAGGCTGCTACCAATCTAAGGGTGCTGAGCTTCTGTGATCAAAGGGAGAAAAGTCACAAAGGTATTAAAAAGATGACACTGGCTTAGGTCCTTCTTAGGTTTCCTTAGGAGCATTTATTTGCTAGGAAAACAATTATTATCCTCTAATTTTGGTTAGGAGCGGTGAGGGTGAGAGAGAAAACGTGAAGCCAAGGGGAGTTGTTCCTTTAGGACAGCTGGCTGAGAACCAAAGTACAAAGTTGTCCACAAACTTCTCGAATCAGTGTGAGACTTGAAAGAGAGCAATGTGCTGGCAGCGTGGGCCGGTCTGCCTTGCCAGAGTGGAATTGAAACCATCCGTCCACCTCCTGCAGACATCACCCACTGGAAGGTGTTCTTATAAATCCTCTCCTCCACAACCCCCTCCCTTTTCCCCTTCTCCTTCACTCCCCAAACCAGAGGAACTTAACAAAAACAGAAGGAACTCATCTCTCCCCAGAGCTGGAAGAAGGAGGGAAACAAAAACACACCAAGGATGCAAATGAGCCCTCTGGTCACTACTGCTCAAGCTCCTGTGGACGCTACCTTTGTGGTCTGTTTGATCCAGGTCACCCTGAGTGGTACAAAGTCCATGGATGCTGGGGTGGACTCCACAGTGCCCATAACAAAAGGAGATCCCCGATTAGGCTGCCTTTTACCTGAGCTACTCCACCCACTTCCCAGCCAAGGAATTCCAGGTTGATTTATGAAAATCTGACCTCAATCTAGAGCACCTTCCAAAAGAGTTCAGAGAAAACATAAAAAGCTCCATTCTGGGTTGAAAACCAAGGCTAAATCACAGCTACAGAAGTGGAGCAGGGAGTTCTGATTCTGGGCAGATCCCACTGTTTCCATGGAGAGGTCCTGACCTTGATAGTCAAGATTCTCCACAATTTGACCCAACTCTCCCAACTTCGTCCTTTTCAGTCCCAAAACAAACACTGTCAGATTTTGTCCCTCATCCATGCCATCAATATCCCAGCTCCCATCATTGCTCCAACTAGAAAGTACTTCACCCTCACGGGTCCCTCCCCATTCAGGAAAAAGTTTACACCTGTAAAGAGAAAAAGTCTCAGAAAGCTCGGAATCATTTTCAGTCCTCTAGGCAAACAAATTTCATTAGGTCAATACAACAGGGTAGTACGCATGCTCAGTCACTCAGTCGTGTCCAACTCTTTATGATCTCCTGAACTGTAGCCCAACAGGTTTCTCTGTCCATGGGGTTCTCTAGGCAAGAATACTGGAATGGGTTACTATTTCCTCCTCCAGGGGATCTTCTTGACCCAGTGATTGAACTCGAGTCTTCTGCATCTCCTATGCTACAAGCAGATGCTTTACCACTGAGCATACTATACCTCAGTTAAAAAAAAAAAAAAGTCTGAACTAGGTCCATATGTTGAAAAGATATCCATATAAATATTACCATTGTGGATAATTTTTTCTTTGGAGAGGAAGACAAGGAGACTGTCCTTGACTGTTTCTTGAGATATGTCAACATTTAACAACTGATAGAGGTGAACAAAGGCTTCCCAGGTGGCGCTAGTGGTAAAGAACCTGCCTGCCAATGCAGGAGACACAGGAGTTTTAGGTTCAATCCCTAGGTCAGGAAGATCCCCTGGAGGAGGGCACGGCAACCCACTCCAGTGTTCTTGCCCATGGACAGAGGAGCCTGGAGGGCTACAGTCCATAGGGTTGCAAAGAGTTGGACACGACTGAAGCAACTTAGCACTCAGAGGTGAATGAGTCTTTAAAGAACCAGAAATTTGAGAGAAATTTTTTAAAAGAAATGATTTAGTGGAAGCAATGGAAAGTGTTTCAGGAAGGAATAAGTACTTGGCTCTGACAAACATTGAATGAAGCACAAGATGACAATATTTTCAAACACCGTTGAATTTAAAAATACAAAGGCCATTGATGACTTAGAGGCCACTTTGGCAAGAAGTGTTTCTATTGTATGTAATAGGCTACCAGCTACACTGAAGCTGAAGAAATAGAATCACTAATTACCAACAAATATTTTAATGTTCATATCTATAGAGGAGAGCTATATATGAACAGATACTTGGGTGGCTAAATCACACTTTGGAAACTATACCTTGTGAAAAAAGTATTTGTCATTAAAAAAGACTTCTATAATTTAAAAATTCAGTTATAACTATATTCTCCAACTTTGAATATTTTTGAAATATGTATATTATCATATTGTATTCCCCAAAATAAATAAGTTTATAGCGCCTGTAGTAAACTGAATAGTGGTCTCCAAAAGACACATTTGAGGCCTACCCGGTACTTGTGAACATGAACTTATTTGGGTGGAAATAGGCCCTTTGCTGGAGAAGGCAATGGCATCCCACTCCAGTACTCTTGCCTGGAAAATCCCATGGGTGGAGGAGCTTGTGGGCTGCAGTCCATGGGGTCGCTAAGAGTCAGACACGACTGAGCGACTTCACTTTCACTTTTCACTTTCATGCATTGGAGAAGGAAATGGCAACCCACTCCAGTATTCTTGCCTGGAAAATCCCATGGGTGGAGGAGCTTGGTGGGCTGCAGTCCATGGGGTCGCTAAGAGTCAGACACGACTGAGCGACTTCACTTTCACTTTTCACTTTCATGCATTGGAGAAGGAAATGGCAACCCACTCCAGTATTCTTGCCTGGAAAATCCCATGGGTGGAGGAGCTTGGTGGGCTGCAGTCCATGGGGTCGCTAAGAGTCAGACACGACTGAGCGACTTCACTTTCACTTTTCACTTTCATGCATTGGAGAAGGAAATGGCAACCCACTCCAGTATTCTTGCCTGGAAAATCCCATGGGTGGAGGAGCTTGGTGGGCTGCAGTCCATGGGGTCGCTAAGAGTCAGACACGACTGAGCAACTTCACTTTCGCTTTTCACTTTCATGCACTGGAGAAGGAAATGGCAACCCACTCCAGTATTCTTGCCTGGAGAATCCCAGAGACAGTGGGCCCCCATCTATGGGGTCGCACAGAGTCGACTGAAGCGACTTAGCAGCAGCAGCAGCAGCAGCAGCAGGCCCTTTGCAGCTGTAATCAAGTTACAGATGTCCAAACGAGATCATCCCACGTTTCAGTTGGACTCTAAATAAATCCAATGGAGAGTGACCTTCCAAGAGAAGAGAAGACACAGACACACATAGAAGGAAAGGCCATGTGAAGACAACAAAGTTAGGCAGACTCAAGCCAAGAATTGCAGCAGCCGCCAGTCCATGGGGTCACAAAGAGTTGGACATGACTGAGAACACACACACACACCAGAGGCCAGAAGAGAGGCATGACTCCTCCCTTGGAACCTCTAGAGGGAACTAACCTGCTGACACCTCGATTCTGGACTTCTTGACTCCAGAACTGAGAGAGAATAGATTTCTGTTGTTTAAGCCACCAAATTCATGCTAATCTGACCACCTCAAAAATTATCACAGCACCCAGATGTGTATCTGAGCTCTCTGGCCTCTCTCTGAGTTCCAGACTAATATCTGAAACTGCCAACTTTACATCTCACCTAAACTCAACATGTCCCTGATTTAATTAAACATTTTATCCACCTGCATTGGTCAGCTTTCTCCAGAAAAACTGAACCAATAGGATAAATAGAGAGACACATTAGAGGACATGTATCATGGGAACTGGCTCACACAGTTTTAGAGTCCAGGAAGCCCCACAAGCTGCTCTCTGAAAACTTGAAAATGAAGAAAACTGATGGTACCATTTAGTCCAAATCCAGAGCCCTGAGAATGGAGAGTCCACTGGTGTAAGTGCCAGAGTCTGAAGCCCTGAGAACCAAGAGCTCTGATGTCCAAGGACAGGCAAAGATGGAGATCCCAGCTCAAGAAGAGAGAGAGAGAGTTTGCCCTTCTTTCACCTTTTTGTTCCATTCAGACCACCAACAGGTGGCATGATGCCCACCCAACTGGTGAGGACAGATCTCTTTATTCAGTCTACTGCATCAAATGCCAGTCTCTTTCAGAAACACAGAAACACCCAGAAGGAATGTTCTACCAGCTAGCTGGGCACGCCTTAGCTCAATCAAGTTGATACATAAAGGCTTCCCTGTTGGCTCAGATGGTAAAGAATCTGCCTGCAATGAGGCAGACCTGGGTTTGATCCCTGAGTCAGAAAGAGGCCCTAGAGAAGGGGATGGCAATCCACTCCGGTATTCTTGTCTGGAGAATCCCATGGACAGAGGAGCCTGATGGCCTACAGTCCAAGGGTCGCAAAGAGTCGGACACGACTGAGCAACTAACAATCCGCCCCTTGTCAACTTGACACCTATGTGCATCTCCCTAAACCGTACTTAATCTCCAAATAAAGACATTAACAAGGTCATAATTCCACCTAATGATGGAAAATGCACTAAGCCCTTTCCCAGAAGAACAGATAAGCCCTCAAGTGATTTTCCTTCTCTCTTTAATCTCCTATAATTTAAAACTATGACATAAAGTTAACAATACTTTGACTTTTTTCCATCATTTTCCATCAACCTTAGTTATGAGGCATGGTAATACTAAGAGACACCTACAGAGATCCCCTGTATTTCAGATATACTCTTCCTCCTCTTCATTGTGGAGTTGCAGTCCAATGGCCCCCTGATCATCAGAACCCATCACCCTCATCAACACAGTAACTCCCTTCCTTATCTGTTGATTAAAGAGGCATGAAGAGCCCAAATTAGCTTGGCAGCCGTCTCAACTTCCAGTTCAATGAATCACTGTTGTGTCTCCTGTTGGAAGCATTCCTCCCCATGGAACTATGACCTCTAGGCCAGTAGGGGCCTAAAGTCGCAAGGACAGGAAGCTAATTTTTGCTTAGTAGGTCACTGGGGGTAATAGTGAGAGGAGCCACTCCCATCTTCACCGCTTGATTCCCAAATCTGTGGATCCTGGCTATCACAGAAACAGTACCATATTTGGGATGCTGATTCAGAGCATACACAGATTTCTGGAGACACTTATCCCAGCCCTGCAAGGTTTTGCCACCTATCTGGTGCTTTAACTGGGTCTTCAAAAGACCGTTTCAATGTCCAGTCAGGCTAGCTGCTTCGTGATGGTGGGGAACATGGTGAGACCAGAGAATTCCATGAGCAGGGGCCCTGCTTCTTTCTCTGTGAAATGAGTTTTTGATACAAAGCAACACTGTGTAGAATATGAAGATGGTGTATAAGTCATTCTTCAAGTCCACAGATGGCAGTTTTGGCAGCAGCTTTATGTGCAAGGAAGAAAATTTTGTATACAGAAGGTCTGTTCCAGTATGGACAAATGCAGCCCCTTCCATGATGGAAGAAGTCCAATGTAACCAACTCTCCAACACGCAGCTGGCTGATCACCCAGGGCACTGATGTCATACTGGGGCTCAGTGTTGGTTTCTACTTTCAGCAGGATTGTCTAACAATCAAGGACCCTGACAATAAAATGGCAATAATGTCATGCTCTCCCTGATGGCAATGACTGTGGTTTTCTCTCCATATCCTCAATATCTAGTTTATAGCCAGTCTCATAGACACTGCTCAGTGAGTGTTTATTGATAGAATGATTGGATATTTTTAGTTACCAATTAGCAACACAGCTGTTCTGCAGAGTCCTCAGAAAGTACTGCCACTTGACAAGGATTTTAAACTTAGGGCCTTGGGCAACATATAATTACTATTCCTGTGTGCTGGTTTGGGCTTCCAATAGCTAGATTTCCTCTTTTTCTTCTAGGACATGTCACCATCCCCCACCCCCCACTCCCATCTCATTCTTTGTGCTTTGGGTGGGACACAGAGTGAATATCCACCCCCGACTGGACACGTGACATAAACCTGACCCATCAAAATAACACACCCTCCTGGTCACAGTAACCGCATGATGATCAGAGATGGGCCTCTGACCCAATCATGGAAATTAAATGAGCAGAGCTAATCCTGAGCCTTTGGTTTGAGCAATCAGAAAAGAGCTGATGAAAGCCAAATTGTCTTCCTCTGGTCTTGGGGAAATGAGGTTGCAAACCAGGAGTGGCCTGACGCCATCAAGAGGGGAAGGCTTCTGACAGTAAAGTGAACCCAGAGGAAGAAGAACCAAGAGAAAAAGGGAAACCAGGTCTTAATGACATTTTTTAAGCCACCAGATCTAGCTATGGGCTTCCCAGGTAGCTCAATGGTAAAAGAATCTGCCTGCCAATGCAGGAGATGCAAGAGACTGAGGTTGGATCCCCTGAAGAAGGGGGATCAAGAAGATCCCCTGAAGGAGGAAATGGCAACCTACTGCAGTTTTTTTGCCTGGAGAAGTCCAGGGATAGAGGAGCCTGGCAGGCTACAGTCCGTAAAGTCACAAAGAGTCAGACAGGACTTAGCGACTGAGCACAGGGTGGAGACCTAGCTATTCCTGACTCACCTTGCCTCGGGCCTTTTGCCATTTGACCCAATGAAGACTTTTTTTTTTTTCCCTAAACAAGCATAAGTTGGGTTTTCCAGAAAACTGAGGGGCATAAGTGAGATTTCCATCACTTGCAGCAAAGAGGGCCATTAACTGCAACTCTATCTTCTGAATACATCTGAATTTGTTGATGCTTTGAACTTGAGAATTCCAACTGCAATACATTATACCAAGTAATTAATGATGCAAGTCTAAGGACACCAAAGCAGGGGTCCCAAGTATACAAAGACCCCTTGGGTGACATATGAGATGGGTCAGAGAACTAAAGTGATAGCTATGAAACTTCCAAGGACTCAAATGCTTAGTTAATTGTATCTGAAATTCAAACATCTTTGGAAAGAAGTCACATTTACCTGGCTCAGATGGTGAAGAATCTGCCTGCAAGGCAGGAGACCCCGGTTAGACACCTGAGTTGGAAAGATTCCCCTGGAGAAAGGAGTGGCTACTCACTCCACTATTCTTGCCTGGAGAATATTATGGACAGAAGAGCTTGGCAGGCTACAGCCCACAGGGTCGCAAAGTGCTGGATGCAACTGAGTGACTAACACATTCACTTTTTCACTTTTCAGAATCCATACAGTCACTCCTGTTTCCATGATAACACCCAGTGAGTCCTCATTAATTGGCCCCTATTTATCCTCAATCACTGGCTGCTGTGAGATATTTATGCTGGCGTTTTAGTCAGGAAGACATTAGCTGGGCCTAATTGCACAGACTGTGTTTAACAGACTGCCTGCACTATCAGATAGCTCAGGAAAGAAAACAATAGAAGGCTTACAGTGCCGCTCTAGGAATGTCAGGTATGTAGTCATAAAATCTAATAATTTCAGAGCAAGGAGAGCCTTAGATGAGCCACTAATCTCCCCTATGGCCTGAAACACTAAGTGCCCCAAGCTGACTAATGAAAAGCTGAACTCCTTTCCAAATGTTAAAAGATAGTTTTTGAAAAGCTTGAAATCACGATTCTCATGCAAATATAAAATAAACACACGTCAAGGATTCTGGTCTATTCATCAAGTAATGAGGGCACCCTAAGGTGTTCAATTGGTTCAAAGGAGACGTCAAAGAGCAGACACACATGTAGCAATCAGAAGTGCTGATTGCATTTCAGAAAAGCTAGAGCGCATTTGTTAAGAGATGCAAGACTGGCTTCCTCCACCAGACGTTCATTTGCATTGAATGTGGACAAGAATCTTTCACATTATTACGGGGTCTTTTTCAACATACAGAGTTATGAAACATCCCAGAGACGATGAAAGGTGCAGCCCCTATACATAAAATTTTAAAACTCGAAGAACTGGAGAGCACCCAGCATTTCTTTTATTTTTTAAATTAATTTTTATTGACGTATAGTTGCTTTACAATGTTGTGTTAGTTTTTTACTGTTCAGCAAAATGCATCAGTCATATGTATACATACCTCGTGTTCCTGCTCAGTCATTAAGTCGTGTCCAACTCTTTGAGACTCCATGGGCTCTAGCCCACCAGGCTCCTCTGTCCATGAGATCTTCCAGGCAAGAACACTTGAGTGGGTCGCCATTTCCTCCTCCAGGGGATCTTCCCATTCCAGGAATCAAACTCACATCTCCTGCATGTCCTGCGTTGGCGGGCGGATTCTTTAGCCCTGAACACCTGGGAAGCCTCAGGGGTGTGTGTCTCCCCTCCCTTTTGGACCTCCCACTCAGGTCACCACAGTGCATCAGGTAGAGTTCCCTGTGCTGTGCAGTAGGTTCTCCTTAGCCATCTATTTTATACATAGTATCAGTAGCATTTCTTTTAATCCCCAGTAATCCCTTTGTCTCCACCATTCAAAGATTTGTGCAATTTTTTCTCTCACTATGTATGTGTCCACTAACCAAATACATGTTGCCCATATTAGTTTACCATTTTTGTGGTTTCTGAAAAACCTCATTGAGCCTCAGTTTCCTCACTTACCAAAAAAAAGGAAATTACAGTATTCATTCTGTAGGATGTGCTGAGGATTAAAGCCAAGCTGTTTGGGAAATGGCCGAGAACCGTCCTAGACACCCAACACCTAGTCTCTCAGGGAAGAATTTGTGCTTCAGGAGAAAACTATGCATTGTCTAGAGCACATCCTTCCGGGGCTCTGATTTTGATTCTATGGGAGATCTGCTGCTTTCGTTGCCTTTGAGGTTTTTTTATAGCTCTGTAAATTGTAGATAACTGATTGCAATGCAAGTAATTTCTGTCTATAGACATGCAAATATATTCTGTCTGGTGGAGGGATAACCGCCCCCCCCCCTTTTTTTTAAAGGCAGTTTTGCAGTCATTTGCAAATTCATTTACTTTCAATCTGTAAAAGTCTCTGCACTTTGACATCGCCTTGAAAATAACTATAACATCCATCAGGAGCTGCCTCCGCAAATACCACCAACACAACCTCTTGATAAGACAAAGCCGAGTTTGTTGCTTGCTGAGGGAAGAGAGTGTGTGAATGCATAGTTGCTTCAGTTATGTCCGACCTTTTGTGACCCCATTGACGGTAGCCTACCAGGCTCCTCCGTCCATGGGATTCTCTAGGCAAGAATACTGGAATGGGTTGCCATTTCCTCCTCCAAGGAAAAATGCCACCTTACAAGTGGTGGCAGTGTCTCCGAGGAAGAAAGGGAAAGTCAAAATGTATTAAGAATTGGAAGTTTGATGTCAGGCAGGTTTCAAAACAGACCTTGATTAGGCATTGAGTAAGGATCACAGTTCTACAGTCCAGAGTTGGAAGACCTCAAAGCAAAGGATTCAAGAAATCTTCACGATGAACAATGAGACCATTTGCCTGGGCAGCAGGCCCTTGGTAGAATCAAGTCATGCTAATGAAGAGAGAGGAAGAATGCAGAATCACACGGATGTACAGTGAGGTGCAGGTTAGTTCTCAGTGCTCTAAGTGTGAAGATAAACACTTTTTTAATTTTGCTTTGGTCAAAGAATCCCTTAAGAATGTGATTTTGAAATCTGAATTTTCTTTATGCCAATTAAGAAATGAAGACCAATGGAAGTTTGAAGCTTTCTCCTTTTTGAACTTTCTTAGTCTTCAGGGCCAGTTTGAGGAAAGGGCTTGTTTCAGGACCTACACCTCTTCCTCACAAATTTCATCCTATGGATGGACAATAGAATGACAAAGATAGGGAGATAGATTTTCACAAAGGATATAAACTTTTTTTCTTCCAAATGTGGACACTGAGGAAGGGTTTCTTATTTTTAGGAAAGGAGATAAAGTCAGCATCTAGGAGCTCAATGAAAGAGATCAAAGTTCTAATTGATGCAAGTTCTCTTTATCAATACCTGCCCTGTCTTCATAAGCAGAAAGTCCCCAAGGAGAAGGCTCAGTGCCCTGAGAGGGCATTCGGTTTTGTATTCCAACACACTGGCCATGGCAATAATACCCACCTGGATCTCAGTGGGAACCCCAAAACAGGTTCCCCAAATTCACCAACACAGCCTCTTGATCTGTCAAAGCTGTTAACTGCTCATTGCATTAACACAGCACCATCTCTCAAAGCTTTGGAAGTGCCTCAAAGAGGCAAAGTAAGGTTGGAATTTATTGTGATTTGAACACATGCAAAAGCAGGAAGTCAAGAAACACCTGGAGTAACAGGCAAATTTGGCCTTGGAGTACGGAATGAAGCAGGGCAAAGGCTAATAGAGTTTTGACAAGATAACACACTGGTCATAACAAACACCCTCTTTCAACAACACAAAAGAAGACTCTACACATGGCCATCACCAGATGGTCAACACTGAAATCAGACTGATTATATTCTTTGCAGCCAAAGATGGAGAAGCTCTATACAGTCAGCAAAAACAAGACCGGGACCTGACTGTGGTTCAGATCATGAACTCCTTTTTGCCAAATTCAGACTGAAATTGAAGTAGGGAAAACCACTAGACCATTGAGGTATGACCTCAATCAAATCCCTTATGATTATACAGTGGAAGTGAGAAATAGATTCAAGGGACTAGATCTGATAGAGAGTGCCTGATGAACTATGGATGGAGGTTCGTGACATTGTACAGGAGACAGGGAGCAAGACCATCCCCATAGAAAAGAAATGCAAAAAGCAAAATAGCTGTCTGAGGAGGCCTTAAAAATAGCTGTGAAAAGAAGAGAAGTGAAAAGCAAAGGAGAAAAGGAAGGTTTAAGCATCTGAATGCAGAGTTCCAAAGAATAGCAAGGAGAGATAAGAAAGCCTTCTTCAGTGATCAATGCAAAGAAATAGAGGAAAACAACAGAATGGGGAAGACTAGGTAGAGATCTCTTCAAGAAAATTAGAGATACCAAGGGACCATTTCATGCAAAGAAGGGCTCAATAAAGGACAAAAATGGTGTGGACCTAACAGAAGCAGAAGATATTAAGAAGAGGTGGCAGGAATACACAGAAGAACTGTACAAAAAAGATATTCATGACCAAGATAATCATGATGGTGTGATCACTCACCTAGAGCCAGACATCCTGGAATGTGAAGTCAAGTGGGCCTTAGAAAGCATCATTATGAACAAAGCTAGTGGAAGTGATGGGATTCCAGTTGAGCTATTTCAAATCCTGAAAGATGATGCTGTGAAAGTGCTGCACTCAATTTGCCAGCAAATCTGGAAAACTCAGCAGTGGCCACAGGACTGGAAAAGGTCAGTTTTCATCCCAATTCCAAAGAAAGGCAATGCCAAAGAATGCTCCAACTACCGCACAATTGCACTCATCTCACATGCTAGTAAAGTAATGCTCAAAATTCTCCAAGCCAGACTTCAGCAATATGTGAACCGTGAACTCCCTGATGTTCAAGCTGGTTTTAGAAAAGGCAGAGGAACCAGAGATCAAATTGCCAACATCCGCTGGATCATGGAAAAAGCAAGAGAGTTCCAGAAAAACATCTATTTCTGCTTTATTGACTATGCCAAAGCCTTTGACTGTGTGGATCACAGTAAACTGTGGAAAATTCTGAAAGAGATGGGAATACCAGACCACCTGACCTGCCTCTTGAGAAACCTGTATGCAGGTCAGGAAGCAACAGTTAGAACTGGACATGGAACAACAGACTGGTTCCAAATAGGAAAAGGAGTATGTCAAGGCTGTAAATTGTCACCCTGCTTATTTAACTTCTATGCAGAGTACATCATGAGAAACACTGGGCTGGAAGAAGCACAAGCTGGAATGAAGATTGCCAGGAGAAATATCAATAACCTCAGATATGCAGATGACCAACCTTATGGCAGAAAGTGAAGAGGAATTAAGGAGCCTCTTGATGAAAGTTAAAGAGAGTGAAAAAGTTGGCTTAAAGCTCAACATTCAGAAAACGAAGATCATGGCATCTGGTCCCATCGTTTCATGGGAAATAGGTGGGGAAACAGTAGAAACAGTGTCGGACTTTATTTTTCTGGGCTCCAAAATCACTGCAGACGGTGATTGCAGCCATGGAATTAAAAGACGCTTACTCCTTGGAAGGAAAGTTATGACCAACCTAGATAGCATATTAAAAAGCAGAAACATTACTTTGCCAACAAAGGTCTGTCTAGTCAAGCTATGGTTTTTCTAGTGGTCGTGTATGGATGTGAGAGTTGGACTGTGAAGAAAGTTGAGCACTGAAGAATTGATGCTTTTGAACTGTGGTGTTGGAGAAGACTCTTGAGAGTCCCTTGGACTGCAGGGAGGTCCAACCAGTCCATTCTGAAGGAGATCAGTCCTGGGTGTTCATTGGAAGGACTAATGCAAAGATGAAACTCCAGTACTCTGACCACCTCATGGGAAGAGTTGACTCATTGGAAAAGATTCTGATGCTGGGAGGGATTGGGGGCAGGAGGAGAAGGGGACGACAGAGGATAAGATGGCTGGATGGCATCACCGACTCGATGGACATGAGTCTGAGTGGACTCCGGGAGTTGGTGATAGACAGGGAGGCCTGGCGTGCTGCGATCCATGGGGTCGCAGAGAGTCGGACACAACTGAGCGGCTGAACGGCACTGAGCACTGCATTTAAGGCAGATCTTCCTAATGCTCAGTTGTTGTGCAGTCACTGTTGTGACCAACTTTATGTGACTCACGGACTGCAGCACACCAGCCCTCCCTGTCCCTCACCATCTCTCAGAGTTTGCCCAAGTTCATGCCCATTGAATTGGAGATACTATCCAAACATATCATCCTCTCGGTTAGGACTGGGTAAAAATTATGATACAACAGTACAAGATTGGTAGAAAAAGCAAGGTGGGATTTAAAAGCAAGGGATGCCAGGAATCCTAGGGTGGCTTTTAAGTAAGTTCTTGTAATGACCAATCCAAGCATTTGCTTGGGCAGCAGACTCCTGAAAAATCAGGTCATGCTAATGAAGAAAGAATAGCAGCACAGAGTCCTGTTACTAAAAACAGTGACCCATGGCTTTGGTTTTCGGTGTCCAATCTAATTATAGGGTAGAGAGTCTACATGCTCCCATCCTTTCTGTTATTCTCATTTAATTTAGGAGTTAAAATCTTCATCATGTCTTTATTTTATATTTGAATAAGAATCTTAATTTTACCTTTTCAGAAAATTTTCTTTAACAGTATATATCATTTATGGTAGTTGGAATTGTCATCATCATTTATAGGAAGCCATAGAAACAAGTGGAGAAGGCAATGGCACCCCACTCCAGTACTCTTGCCTGGAAAATCCCATGGATGGAGGAGGCTGGTGAGTTGCAGTCCATGGGGTCGAGAAGAGTCGGACATGGCTGAGCGACTTCACTTTCACTTTTCACTTTCATGCACTGGAGAAGGAAATGGCAACCCACTCCAGTGTTCTTGCCTGGAGAATCCCAGGGATGGGGGAGTGTGGTGGGCTGCCATCTATAGGGTCGCACAGAGTCGGACATGACTGAAGTGACTTCGCATCATAGAAACAAGTGGGCACAATTTATTACATCTTGCTGAACATACAGGTCCAATCATTGCCCATGTCTGTGATGTTCTTATCCTTTATAAACCTCTCACTTGGTTGAGTATAAAAACTGTATCCTTTTTGGCTTTCAAGAAAAACATTACATTCTCAGTCTATCTCTGAGCCTCCCTGGTGGCTCAGAGGTAAAGAATCAGCCTGGCACTGCAGGAGACACGGGTGGGAAAGATCCCCTGGGTGGGGAAGATCCCCTGGAAAAGGAAGGGGCAACCCACTCCAGTATTCTTGCCTGGGAAATCCCATGGACCGAAGGGGTCTGGGGGCTGTACTCCAAGGGGTCACCAAGGATCGGACATGACTTAGTGACAGAACAACAGCTACAAGCAGCCTTGGAGGTGGGGAGCGGTGAAACATAATTTTTCCAACAGTTGATTTGAAATCCAAACCCAGAATATTGATTTGCAATAAAAAATGGTTATGTTCTGTGATCAGGACAGCTTTGATATCAAAAGAGAAAGCCCCCAGAAGCCTGGTTTAACAAGAGTCACTGGCTCTTTATACCCCAAACCCATACCTCAAGTCAAAGTCAGAATCTTACAAAGCCATCTCACCCCAAGAGCTAGGGTTCCCAGCAGGATTCGGACTGGTACCATAGTCCCCCTTTTCTGTGATTTTGCTTTCTGCGGTTTCTCTTACCGAGGTCAACTGTGGTCTAAAAATATTAAATGGAAAATTCCATAAGTAAATAATTCATCAGTTTTAAATTGGATGCCATTCTGATTGAATCTCTAGCCATCTCAATCTGTCCCACTCGAGATGTGAATTACCATTTTGTCCAGTGCACTTACATTATTTACACCAACCACCACCCATTAATCATTTAGTAGCCTCTAGGTTATCAGTTGATCCTCCTCCTGACTATGGTCCAAAGGTCAGTAGTAGCTTAATGCTATGTCACACTGCTTACATCCTTCACCTCACTTCATCTCATCACGTAGGAATTGTATCACCTTATATCATCACAAGAAGAAGGGTGAAAAGTGAAAGTCGCTCAGTCGTGTCTGATTCTTTGCAACTCCATGGACTAGTCCATGGCATTCTCCAGGCCAGAATACTGGAGTGGGTGGCCTTTCCCTTCTCCAGGGGATCTTCCCAACCCAGGTCTCCTGCATTGCGGGTGGATCCTTTACAGCTGAGCCACAAGGGAAGCCCAAGAATACTGGCGTGGGTAGCCTATCCCTTCTCCAGGGGATCTTCCCGACCCAGGAATCGAACCAGGTTCTCGTCTCCTGCATTGAAGGTGGATTCTTTACCAACTGAGCTATCAGGGAAGGCCCAGAAGAAGGGTGAGTACAGAGCAATAAGATATTTTGAGAGAGAGAAAAACCACATTCATATAACTTTAATTACAGTGTTATTGTTGTTTAGTCACTAAGTCATGTCTGACTGCACTACCATAGACTGTAGCCCAATAAACTCCTCTGTCCATGGGATTTCCCAGGCAATGATACTGGAGTGAGTTGCCACTTCCTTCTCCAGGGAATCTTCCTAGACCAGTGATCAAACCTGTGTCTCCTGCACTGGCAGGCAGATTCTTTACCTCTGAGCCACCAGGGAAGCCCTTTTATTGCAGTACATTGTCATAATTGTTCTATTACTAGTTATTGCTGCTATCTTTCATTGTGCCTAATTTATAATTTAAATTTTATCATAGGTATGATGTTAGGAAGAAAACAGTATACAGGTTTCAGCATCATCTGCAGTTTCAGGCATCCACTGGAGGTCTTAGAAAGTATCACCCCACAGATACAGGGAACTACTGGATTTCCCAGCTCCATCTTCCCATCAGCAATTCATGAACCTTATTGACTGCACTGTAGTATTTTCAAAAATAGCCTCTTTTTCCCAGCAAAGAGAATAGTGTAAAAACTATTCCCGGCAAAGAGAATGGGGGCCCGGAGAGGAGATTTGCCAAGGAATTTCAAAAAGCCAAGAATCTATTGTGTGGTATCATTTAATCTTTGGGTGGTCTCCCCCTCCCTACCCAACTTCTGGCTTCCTGGCCCTAAGTACTCTTGACTTAAGCTATCTTGAAGATCACCAGAAACAGAGTCCTGTAGATCATGCATGAAGCCTTATCTTTCCTGGTTATGCTTTTATTTCAGAGGTCACCCATCCACGGCGCTCCAGGAGGCTCACGGCATTAATGAATCCCTTGCTGAATTTACAGTAGCAGCTTTCAGCCCACACATTAGTGCCACTTAGACACAGATCAAATTTCCTTTTTAAGCAAAAACTTCAATAGCTCACAGATCAGCCAGCGGAGCTCTCTCTCCCCAACTTCCAATGTGAATAGTGGGGGGTCTCAGGGAGCAGAGAGTAAAAACCAAATTCCAACACAATGCTTCTCATTTTAAAACTTTCCCACAGCTGTTTCGCAAAATCATTTCTGCTAGCTTTATGAGGAAATGGGAAGTCTTTGCTCTGGATAAAACAAAGAATGCTTCTAAGGACAGTCCCAAAAGTGTTTGATCAGTTATTTACAATTAAGTTATCATTCACTAGCCAAGATACCTGAAGAATTCATTTCTCTGAACATCAATTTCTTCATCTATAGAAAGGAACTAAAAATATATGGTCTGGCTACCGCTCAGGATTGCTGTAAAGATCAAATGAGAGAACAACACATGTGAATGTACTATTGGTGTTAATGGTTGTGCTTGAGACTCAGATGAACTAATTGTTGGACAAACTTAAGACCATGAGAATTGATACTGTTGAACTGTTGTGCTGGAGAAGACTCTTGAGAGTCCCTGGGACTACAAGAAGATCAAACCAGTCAATCCTAAAGGAAATCAACCCTGAATAGTCACTGTGTATGTGCTGTATGTATGGGCTTCCCTGGTGGTTCAGAGGTTAAAGCGTCTCCCTGCAATGTGGGGGACCTAGGTTCGATCCCTGGGTCAGGAAGATCCCCTGGAGAAGGAAATGGCAACCCACTCCAGTATTCTTGCCTGGAGCATCCCATGGATGGAGGAGCCTAGTAGACTACAGTCCACAGGGTTGCAAAGAGTTGGACACGACTGAGCAACTTGACTTCACTTCACTTCATGTGCTGTTTGGAGGAGGGAGGTCCCAACAAGTACCAGCTGGATGGTCAGAAGAAGGAAAGAATCGAGGCTACAGCTCACACCAGTGTGGAGAGTTCCAGCAACAACACCACACTGGGGTACCCAGGACCACCATGGGTGAGAATCAAAACTCAGCCAGCCTAGCCACACCTCACTCTTCCCCAAACTGAAGAAAACTGGAACTTTTGGTGGGCCAGAGATAAGTGATTTGTAATTTACAGTAATTACTGCTCTGGTATACACCTGGGTAGGTAGGTCTCTTTCTTTTCACCCAGGTGGTCTCTGGTTTCAACCAGAGAAACTCCAGCCCTCACAACTGGTTTCAATCCCATGCAATTTTTATTGAGGGTTTATTTATATTAAGTATGGTATTTAGAGCTGAGGCTCCAAAGATAATGATGGTAATAACAAATGCCATCTTATCACGTTCATTCTATAGAGGAGGAAACTGAAACTCAGAGAAGTGATTTCCACAGCAGCTGCAAAGGAATAAATGGCAGAAGTGGAGTTTAGAGAAGGGCTGTGTGACCCCACAGAGCTCACATTCATGACACCACTGCATGATAGTCCTACACTCCCAGTCTCGTTCTCAGAGCTACAGGGCACATCACTGCGGCCTCTCTATGTACCCTAGGCAGCAGCATCCCCCCCAGAGTTGTTTGTCCTATTGTCCCAGGGCCACCTGCCTTGTCCCCTCTTCTCTGCCTTCCATTCTAGTCCTCTTTGAGAGCTTCTTAGCTACCCCGCTGGATTTCAGCCAGCTTCCAGCTAAGAGCTCAGACCACTGCTCCCCCCAGAACTCAGTCCCTCTACCCCACACCGAGGCAGCCCGGAGCATTCACAGGAGGGTTTCCACCTCGGCTCCCTTCTCTGCAGCTGTTTCCTTATCTATGAGATGAGGTATGATCTCCCCTAAGGTCAGATTAAATCATCTATGTACAATGCTCAGTACAGGCTTGATTCCTGGGGCTCCCATCCACCTGAGACTCTCAAGATCATGCCTGGCCAAGAAGGTGAACCCACCCTCCCCACATAGCATTAAGGGAACTTCACTTGAGTTTGCTCTTTCCTGGGATGCTATGCACTGCCAGGTCCAAGGCCTACCTCTGAAGCCCAGCCAGGTTCCCCAGCCCATCTTGTATTAGCCAATGGGGCAGGGCTCTGCTTACCTCTCCACCCCACCCCCACCCCCACCCCCTGCAGCCTTGGCTGAGGTCCCAGCATGCCCGCTCCTGTTGCCACACTTTACAGCAGTGCTTTTCACCAGAATTTTCTGAAGTGATGGAACTGATCTGTATCTGTGCTGTCCAAAATGGAAGCCAGAAGTCCTTTCAAGGGGTTGTTGAGGACTTGAGATGGTTAGTGTGGCTAAGGAACAAGCATTTTAATTAAGTTTATTATAAATCAACATTCTAGGCTGAGGTTGCTGTCAATATTATAGGACGGCCCAGGTGTGACACACGGGCACTCAGGTGTGTTCCTTGTCTCTCTGCTCCTGATCATGACTTCACCTCACGTGGATTTGCGTAGCCATAGCCACTTAGTCAAGTCCAGCCCCACCAGTAACACACCAGGCGCTCACTGGCTCCTATAGAAGAGCCTGTGATTATACCTAGTGCATTCACCTCTGCCGGAGATGTTCACCTTCCAGGTAACAACTCTTTTAGGGGTCACTGGAAGGTAAGGAGGAAACAGACAAGCCATCCAGCAGTGCGTCTGCAGCGGCCAGAGCTGAGAAGGGGTGTATATAATTACAGATCCCAGGACTGGAAAGGATTAGACGTGCTACAGAAGTGAATGTCAGGCAACATGATATTCCACAGGTGTGAAAGGAGCATTTCTATAGGGTTGGCCAACACTCTCTAAATCAAAAATATCTGCAGCCAGAGGAAAAAAAGAATTTTACTAGAGTTAAATGGAATAAGAGAGACCATACAGGGTCGTCAAACCAGCAGAACATACCTGCAAACCTGAGTGCCCACTCACTGACCTAAAGACTGGATCTTTTATCAAAGGGACATATGATTTAAATGGAAGATTGTCGTAGCTGTTCAGTCACTGAGTCATGTCCAACTCTTTGCGACCACATGGACTGCAGCACACCAGGCTTCCCTGTCCTTCACTGTCTCCCGGAGTGTGCTCAAATTCATGTCCATTGAGTCAGTGATGCTATCAAACCATCTCNCCCCACCCCCTGCAGCCTTGGCTGAGGTCCCAGCATGCCCGCTCCTGTTGCCACACTTTACAGCAGTGCTTTTCACCAGAATTTTCTGAAGTGATGGAACTGATCTGTATCTGTGCTGTCCAAAATGGAAGCCAGAAGTCCTTTCAAGGGGTTGTTGAGGACTTGAGATGGTTAGTGTGGCTAAGGAACAAGCATTTTAATTAAGTTTATTATAAATCAACATTCTAGGCTGAGGTTGCTGTCAATATTATAGGACGGCCCAGGTGTGACACACGGGCACTCAGGTGTGTTCCTTGTCTCTCTGCTCCTGATCATGACTTCACCTCACGTGGATTTGCGTAGCCATAGCCACTTAGTCAAGTCCAGCCCCACCAGTAACACACCAGGCGCTCACTGGCTCCTAAGAAGAGCCTGTGATTATACCTAGTGCATTCACCTCTGCCGGAGATGTTCACCTTCCAGGTAACAACTCTTTTAGGGGTCACTGGAAGGTAAGGAGGAAACAGACAAGCCATCCAGCAGTGCGTCTGCAGCGGCCAGAGCTGAGAAGGGGTGTATATAATTACAGATCCCAGGACTGGAAAGGATTAGACGTGCTACAGAAGTGAATGTCAGGCAACATGATATTCCACAGGTGTGAAAGGAGCATTTCTATAGGGTTGGCCAACACTCTCTAAATCAAAAATATCTGCAGCCAGAGGAAAAAAAGAATTTTACTAGAGTTAAATGGAATAAGAGAGACCATACAGGGTCGTCAAACCAGCAGAACATACCTGCAAACCTGAGTGCCCACTCACTGACCTAAAGACTGGATCTTTTATCAAAGGGACATATGATTTAAATGGAAGATTGTCGTAGCTGTTCAGTCACTGAGTCATGTCCAACTCTTTGCGACCACATGGACTGCAGCACACCAGGCTTCCCTGTCCTTCACTGTCTCCCGGAGTGTGCTCAAATTCATGTCCATTGAGTCAGTGATGCTATCAAACCATCTCATCCTCTGCCACTCCCTTTTCCTTTCCCAGCATCAGTCTTTTCCAATGAGTCAGCTCTTAGCATCAGGCAACCAAAGTACTGGTGTTTCAGATTCAGCATCAGCACTTCCAGTGAATATTCGAGGTTGATTTCCTGTAGGATTAACTTGTTTGATCCCCTTGTAGTTCAAGAGACTCTCAAGAGTCTTCTCTAGCATCACAGTTCACAAATATCAATTCTTTGGCACTCAGCCTTCTTTATGGTCCAACTCTTACATCTCTACATGACTACTGGAAAGACCATAGCTTTGACTATGTGGACCTTGGTCGGCAAAGTGATGTCTCTGATTTCTAATACACTAATCAGGGTTGGGGAATTAGGAACTAGTCATACTATCATTTTCCCCTGAGAAAACCAAATCATAAGAGGTTAAATGACTTGCTCAAGTTCCATAAATTGTGCAGAGTTGAAGTAGGGTTTGAATGCAACATCTAGCTCTTGACTGCTAGGCTAACCAGCCTCTCAAGTCCATCAGTTCATGACAGAGAACCTACTTGGCATCTGTGGACTGTAATAAAGAGAGTGTTAGAAAGAGACAGGAATGTAAATAGGCACAGCCTTTGGAAGCAGCTTGGCAGTATCTGTCAAAATTGTAAACGCTCACCCCATATAACCTGGCAATTGCACTTTTAGGCATTCATCCTAAATATTTGCAGATATGGACAACAAGACACACAGTATGATCTTGCAGTTTGGGGTTTTTTGTTTTTTTTTTTTTTGAGAAGAGGGAAATTGGAAAGAGTCTAAATGTCCATTGATCTGGCATTTCTAAATTAACTCTGGCAAATCCATACAATGAATTACCATCAGGTTGTCACAAAGAACAAGGTCAGTTTTGACATGTGGCATTGGAAATCCTCTAAGGTACGCGGTTAAGTGAAAAAGGCGAACCGTGGAATGCTAGGTACAGGATGGGCCAAGGATTTAAGCATTTAGGTTGAAAACAGCATAAAACAGAACTGTATTTCTGTACATGAAGCAAAGCTCCATGGCAGATAGGAGTAGGGATTTCTGTGTTTAATGATGATCATGGCATCAGGTCCCATCGCTTCATGGCAAATAGACGGGGAAACAACAGAAACCGTGACAGACTTTATTTTCTTGGGCTCCAAAATCACTGTGGACAGTGACTGCAGCCATGAAATTAAAAGACACTTGCTCCTTGAAAGAAAAGCAATGACAAACCTACACAGCATATTAAAAAGCAGAGATATTACTTTGCCTACAAAGGTCTGTCTAGTCAAAGCTATGGTTTTTCCAGTAGTCATGTACAGATGAGAGAGCTGGACTGTAAAAAAGGCTGAGTGCTGAAGAACTGATGCCTTTGAACTGTGGTGCTGGAGAAGACTCTTGAGAGTCCCTTGGACTGCAAGGAGGTCAAACAAGTCAATCCTAAAGGTAATTAACCCTGATATACACTGGAAGGACTGATGTTGAAGCTGAAGCTCCAATATTTTGGCCACCTGTTGTGAAGAGGTGACTCATTTGAAAAGACCATGATACTGGGAAAGATTGAAGGCCGGAAGAGAAGGGGACGACAGAGGATGAGATGGTTGGATGACATCACAGACTCAATGGACATGAGTGTGAGCAGACTCTGGGAGCTGAAGGACAGGGAATCATGGCATGCTGCAGTCCATGGGGTCGCAAAGAGCGGGACATGACCAACAACAACAAATGCTGTTTCGGAGAGACTCCTAAGGGGCCAGATAGTAATGTTAGTCACAAGCATGCTGGGAGCATCCCCTTTTATCCACGATACTAGAGAAACCAGAAGAATGTCCTGCAGAATGTAAAAGAGTTACGTCATGTCCGACTCTTTGTGACCCCAAGGGCTGTAGCCCACCAGGCTCCTCTGTCCATGGAATTCTCCAGGCAAGAATACTGGAGTAGGTAGCCATTCCCTTCTCCACGGGATTGTCCCAACCCAGAAACTGAACCCAGGTCTCCTGCATTGCAGACAGATTCTTTACCATCTGAGCCACCAGGGAAAGCCAGAAGAATGTCCTGCAGGGTAACACAGGGCAAATCAAGAACTTGGAGGGGATGTTTCAGGGACTATGGAGTAATGATAATCCTCACTCTGGCCCTTCACTCTGGACTCTTCAGAAGGCTGTCTGCCTCCCACAGAAAGATGTCCCAATGGTTGCTTAAAGCCACCCAGCTACTTAGGAACCACCCTGGCATCAGATATCTGATGTCCTGTAAGTCCAAAGCTGCTCCACTTTAAAGCAATCAACTCTAGATAGTTGATCCTTAAATTGCATTCCAAGTGTTTTCAAAGAATGTCTTACTCTCTGGCACAAATTATAAAAACAAACTAGAACCCAGGTCACCAGACTCCAGAGGCCCTCAAGACACATTCAAGGAGAGCAAATATGTCCTTTTCCATAAGGTTTTGTTCTGCATGCTCATTGTGAGAGGTACTAACGTTACTTCCTGGCATTTTCCTTGATTCTGTTTCATTGCAACCATCCACCAATAAATACTTTTTTTTTTTTAAGTTTTGTCCAGGCTCCTGGGCCATTGCATCTCTCCTGGTGCAGCCTGTCATTTGGTCACTCTGCTGCACTTTGTAGATCTTGGATTTTTTCCGCCCTGAACTTCAAAGGCCCAATTACATCAGCCCAGAGTTGAGTTAGATTCCTGCAGCAATGCTGCCCTCTGCTGGCCACTGCCAAGCATGGCCCTTTAAGAGGGACGCCTGTCTAGAATTCAAGCACTTAACAGCTATTATGTTCTTACTCCTTTACATGGATTATGTCCTTGAATTCGCACAACTGCCCTATGACATTAAAAATTATTTTCTACATTTTCAAAAGAGAAATCTGAACCCCAGAGTAGTTAGATAACTTGTCCAAGATCACACAGCTAACAAGTAGCATAAACGGTATTTGAACCCAGGTGTATCTACCCTGCTAGCCATTATTTAACCCTCCCAGAAGGGAAGATAGCTAGCAAATTTTGAGCAGCTGAAAGGTCAGTTAATTAACTTGAAAAAAAAAAACTTACGTGTTTACCTGTGGTCATGTGATCGGTAAGGCAGACGTCTCTGGGCCCAAAGCGCTGGCTTCATCTCTGTCATTCATGCAGATGCATTGTCTCCAGAAGACCACTGGCAGGGAGTCAGTGGGCTGGCAGACTCCAACCACTGTGCCTTCAGCATGTGCACCAAGGCTACACTCTGCTTGGATTCATGCCACAGGTGGCTGAGCATGAGCAGCAGACCAGAGCGTGGCCATTTCTGCCCAGTGCAGGGCCTCTAAGACCACTGCTGCTGGACACTCCCTGTCAGCCTGTCCTGCAGTCTGAGGCTCTTTCCTCCCCTGTTCCCCTCTGTCTTGCCCTTGTGTCACAGGTGGCACCCCTTCATTGTGCTCTGAGGGTCTCCTACCCACTCTTGCTCTGTCCTCCTTTGTTCTTCACAGCTGTCAGTCTGAAAACCCCACGTACATTCATGTCTGTTTCTCAGGAAACCCAAGCAGAGCCTACCAAAGGACACGTTTCTCCTTCAATGCAACCTTCAGTACTTATTATTGTTAATTCTCATACACTCTAAAACAGCAATCAAGAAAAGAAACCATTAAAGTCCCATGCAAATGCTGGATCTCTCAGTGTGCACCCCAGGAGCTAGTGACAGGCTCACAGAGTACCCCATGCCCAGATCGATCACTCACGCTTGAGACTGGCCACTGTCGGTGGAAGTCCCCATCACCCACCATCCCACAGGAGAGGGTCTTGGCAAAACCATGAAGAGAGAAGAGTTAGTTTTCACAGTCTGCCTACCTTACCTACCACGAGCTCAGTGTCTTATGCAGGTCCCTCCTGATCAGGTGGAATGTGCAGTCCCAAATGGATATGTCCACCTGACATAAGACTTTATCCTCCAAGATGTTCTCACCTCCCTTCCCTTCAGTAGATCTCACACCCTCCACTCAACTACCCATGTAACGTGGAACAGAAGCCCCAGTGGTCACGCATCAGTTTTGGCAATTTGGGGATCCAACCAGGTGAATCCGATACTAATCTTACCCATACATTGCTTGAATCAGGTGGAGGAATTTAGTTGTGAACATTTGGTTGATGACTCTCCAGCAGGATAAACTACCATGAGAAGCAGCAGTGATGAGGGAGAAGTCTAGGATTTGTACCAAGAAGGCCTGGGCCAGAGTGCTGCATCTGCCTTTTGGGCAAGTTCCCCATCCTCACCCAGCCTCACTTCCAAGTCTGTAAGAAGAGACCAGAGAAGAGTGTGTCCTCACCACAGGCCACGCGTTCTGGTGGATTAGAAGTCTTTGAAGTCAGGCAGACCTGTGTTTGACTCCTGGCTGGATAAACTTGAGCAAGGGACCTGGCATCTCTGCTCCTCAATTCTTCTGTCTGTACAATGGGCACACTAACACACATCTCGCAGGAGGAGAAGGGGACGACTAAGGATGAGATGGCTGGATGGCATCACGGACTCGATGGACGTGAGTTGAGTGAACTCCAGGAGATGGTGATGGACAGGAAGGCCTGGCGTGCTGTGATTCATGGGGTTGCAAAAGAGTTGGACACGACTGAGCGACTAAACTGAACTGAACTGAACACACATCTCGCGGTGTTGCTGTGACCATTAAGAATGACATGTATGTAAAGAATCTGTTCATAATAAATATGAGATACAGACTTCCCTGGTGGTCCAGTGGTTGAGAATTTGCCTGCCAGTGCAAGGGACATGGATTCGATCCCTGCTCCAGGAAGATTCCACACACCTTGGGGCAAATAAGCCCATGCCCTGTAGCTACTGAGCCCTCACCCTAGAGCCTTCGAGCCACAGCTACTGAAGCCTGCACCCTAGCGCCCAAGCTCCACAACAAGAGAGGCCACTGCAATGAGAAGCCCGTGCACTGCAGCTGGAGAAGAGCCCCTGCTTGTTGCAACTAGAGAAAGCAGCTAAGACCTAGTGCCGCCACAAATAAATAGTTGGGTTTTTTTTAATGAGAGACATGGCAGCTGTTCACCAAAATATTTTGGTTAGAAGAAGAAAAAAAATCATAAGATTGTTTTTTCTTCTCGCCAGACAGAGGTTGGTTGTCGCCGTTATTTTAAATGCCCTAGAGGGAATGGAATTAAGGGGTCTGAAATCCATGGAGAGGGGACTTAGCTGAAGTAGGGAGAGGAGAATCAGGCTTTGGACAGGCAGAGGCAGAGGGGACATCAGGTCAGGTGTGGAGACCAGCAAAGGCAAGAAAGCTCAAGGGAACCTGCATAGAGCCAATTCCATGGGCCCTTTAGGTGAATATAAAAGAACCAGAGAAAAGAAGCCAGGACAATACCTTTGTGAGAGGAGAGTATGGAGGAGGCAGGAAAAGTGCCTCAGAGATCTCAGGCTTCTGGCAGCTTCCGAGGAGTTTATAATCCCCCTGGGAAACCACACATGTTATGAACAGAGAGAAATAATATCTGAGACACTGGGAAGAAGGGGAAGATGGTAACATGGCTACCAGAACTCCAAAGTATCTTCCTCAGGTCAGGGGAATGAAGAGAAAGTTCTATCAGACAAGAGGGAGAAGGCAGGTGACCTGGGCCCAGATGCCAAAGGCCAGGAGACGGCAGAGACACAATCAGGCTGCTCTTTACGTTTACGTCACACTTGCCAGACCTTCTGAAACAGGAGGGAAGGGGGCAGGAATGTCTAAGAATTGGGCCGCCACCCGTGTTTTGGCCTTTTGTGGTCGGCTTCGGAGCTGTCACGGGACTGGTACGTCTGTGTGTCATTTAGCAAATGCTGCCCATAAAGGCCAAGCGCTGAAGAACTGACGCTTTAGAACTCTGGCGCTGGAGAAGACTCCTGAGAGTCCCTTGGACAGCAAGGAGATCCAGCCAGTCCATCCTAGAGGAAATCAACCCTGAATATTCATTGGAAGGACTGAAGCTGAAACTGAAGCTGAAACTCCAATCCTTTGGCCGCCTGATGCAAAGAGCAGACTCATTGGAAAAGACTCTGATGCTGGGAAAGATTGAGGGCAGGAGGAGAAGGGGTGACAGAGGATGATGGTTGGATGGCATCACTGACTCTATGAATATGGGTTTAAGCAAACTCTGGGAGACAGTGAAGGACAGGGAAGCCTGGCATACTGCAGTCCATGGGGTTGCAAAGAGTAGGACACAACTGAGCGACTGAAAACAAGCCAGACCACCATGGGGCTGAGGCGGGACTAAATGACAGCCACCCCTCAGCTGGTTCACCCAACCCTCCCACCCCTTCCCCACCAGCCTGGGTGAGGCTGCATGGCTTAGACGGGGTTTAAAGGTAGCGTGTCTCCTGACACAAAGTGTATCAATTGGAAGCCATAGGGAACGGCAACTTCATGCTGAGCCCACAGTCAGCATGTTTTCCACAAGTCCACTCTCCTGACTACAACACAGACAAATAAATGCTCAGAACCACCTCACTCCCTCTAGGGCTGACTCTTGCTGGAGCAAGCTTTGCACCTGGGAAGCAGTCACATTTGGGATAAATGAATAAATAAACGAAAGAGAAATAAATGACAAAGTATCCCTAGGGCCAGTTGGTCAGGAAATGAACTTCAACCAGTTATCATGACCAAGTCTTAAGGAAATTCTACTTATGTTTACAAAACGTTTGGTGTGAGGGAATCTCTTTTGAAAGCCAAGAGTTGGGGGAGAGTTGGGAGGGGGCTGTGTTTAGTCTCATGGAGGTGACAAGTAAAAGAGAGATAGCAAATTTGGGTGCAAAACACAAGAGTTTATGTCCTCAAAACTGGTGAAAATCTTAATAATAGCTGCCTATTTTCACAGATTGCTAAGGGGCTGGGGCACAGGTAGGACAATGGGGATGGGGCAAGAGAGCAGTGGAGAAATACAGCGCAAGCTCAGAGCAGCGAGAGGGCCTAGACTACCTGGGACTCATCGTTCAGGAAAGCCATACTCTCCACAACTCCTTAGTCTCTCTGCAGCCTGACCTAGAAAAGCCAAATGGTCCCAAAGAGCTGGGGCCCAAGACCCTAAGAGAAGCAGGAACCACTTGGCAGCTGACAAACAGGCTCAGCTGCTGGCAGAGGGCTAAGAGGGCCCCATTCTTTGGGAAGATGGCATGTACCGCAGGGGCCCTTTTAGCCTAGTGAGGAAGGACACAGGCAGAGATGTCAGGGAAACTCAGGGGTCCTGGCAACAATGTAGGTGTTTGGCACTCCAGTGGGTTGAACTCAATGGGGTTTAAGGCACTAGAGACAGCGCTGGGACCGTGCTTAGCCGAGGAGATGCTGAACTCTACCTGTTCTAACCAGGGCACCTTAATATGGAAAGTTCTTCCTGAGGCTTTGGAGGGACTATGCTGTGATAGTCAATTTCCTAAGGAAGACTCCGAGGCCCAGAGCAAGCCAGGAGTGTGTTGTTGGTTAAGTGACAAGTGGAGCAGATCCCAAGGGCTCAATTCCTGGTCGTGGGTTGGACCGCTCTAGTCAAACACTCGTGTAGATGTTGCTGAAAAGGTATTTGCAGCTGTGATTAAAACTTACAGTCAACTGACTTTAAAAAGATACCTTTGATGGTGTGCGTTCAGTTCAGTTCAGTCGCTCAGCCGTGTCCGATTCTTTGCGACGCATGGACTACAGCACACCAGACTTCCCTGTCCATCACCAACTTCCAGAGCTTGCTAAAACTTATGTCCATTGAGTTGGTGATGCCATCCAACCATATCATCCTCTGTCGTCCCCTTCTCCTCCAGCCTTCAATCTTTCCCAGCATCAGGGTCTTTTCAAATGAAGTTCTTCACATCAGGTGGCCAAAGTATTGGAGTTTCAGCTTCAGCCTCAGTTCTTCCAATGAATATTCAGGACTGATTTCCTTTAGGATAGACTGGTGTGGGCCTCATCTAATCAGTTGAAGCCTCAAGCACAAAAAAAATGAGGTTCCTTGAAAAAAAGAATTCTGCCTCAAGACTCTAACATAGAAATGCTGCTTGAATTTCCAGCTTGCCAAGCTCCCCATGGACTTCGGATTTGCCAGCTTCACAAACCTGTGAACAAATTCCTTAAAATAACCTTAAGATTCCTCAAAATGTCTTAGCATACACAAACATATATTCTGTTGATTCTCTTTCTCTGGAGAACCTTGTCTGATACCCAGGATATTTACCAACATCTAGGGTGTAAGGTGAGCAGAGCAGCAAGTGTCAGATAAAAGGGCACAACCAAGAATATGATGCTGTCACACAAGTGCCCTGGGTGCTGGGTTAAGGCTGGAATTAGCCCATTTTACAGATCAGCAAACTGACACTTGTCAGCCATTTGTCGAAAATGTCACATCTTACTGATGGTAGAGCAGAAACCTAAATCCTAGTGTTCCTTCTCCTAATGCCTTGTGCTCTTCCTGCTATATCTCAGAACCACTAATAACCAGCTGTCTCTTAGATCCACCCTCTCTATTCAGAGCATGCCCTCGAGCCCCCTTGCACACACGCAGTCACAGGCACCCTCCATCAGCCAAACTCCAGGGCTGGCTCTAAGTATAGTACTCGTTCACCCTCTCCATATTAATGTTATGTCAGTTCCCCTGTACTAATCGCAAGGATACTAGGCCATCTTTTACTTCATCTTTTTCTCATTCCCGACATCTAATCTCTTAAGTTTTAGAGAATCAGCCTCAAGGATGTCTCATAAATCTGCCCTCTCTTTGAATCTTCCCACCAGGACCGTGGGCTTTCCAGGTGTTGCAGTGGTAAAGAATCTGCGTGCCACTGCCGGAATTTTTACACAGGAGATGTAGGATCAATCCCTGGATCAGGAAGATCCCCTGGAGGAGGAAATGGCAACCCACTCCAGCATTCTTGCCTGAAAAATTCCACGGACAGAGGAGCCTGGCAGGTTGCAGTCCTTGGGGTCGCAAAGAGTCAGACATGACTGAGCAACTGAGCACGCGCACTCAGACACAGAGCCCAGACGTGCTCGTGCCCTGGGTCGCTTCTCACCCACCAGCCGAGCGCTGAAAACAGATTTTGAGAACAATTGAGCTCTTGTGGGATGGAAGAAACCAGTGGAAGAAATTCCAGATGGTGATTTTTGTGACCAAAATCTTGGACTCGTTGGACGTCTTTAAATGCCTTTGTGCCAACAATTCTTACTGTGAAGCAACCAGAGGTCACTTATTTACGATGTTTTAGACTCTAGGTGGGCTTGCTAGACATTTTGTAATGGGGACCATATTTCACTCCCTGGAGAGTATTTAGGGAATCTGCAGGGGCATTTTCTGGTCACAAAGTTGGGGGTTTGGGGGAATTTGCTGCTGGAAATTAGCAGGTGAGGCATAGGACAGTGCTGCACAATAAAAGAATGTTCCCCATCTCACACATCTTTCAAATGTCCTGCTAGAAATACATGTAGATGAAAACTTGTTCATACAGTTCTGAGTATAATTTTGTCTCACATATAAATATCAAGGTACTTGTACACATCTTTAATATATATCCATTGTATGTTGGAAAATCCCACGGATGGAGGAGCCTGGTGGGCTGCAGTCCATGGGGTCGCTAAGAGTCGTACACGACTGAGCGACTTCACTTTCACACATTGGAGAAGGAAATGGAACCCACTCCAGTGTTCTTGCCTGGAGAATCCCAGGAACGGGAAGGTCTGGTGGGCTGCTGTCTATGGGGTCGCACAGAGTCGGACACGACTGAATCGACTTAGCAGCAGCGGCAACAGCAGTATTATATGTTGTACACAAGGAATGCAGCAAGTCAAATGGAGACGGCCTTGATTTCTTGTTTGTGGAAAATCACCGATGTCAACACACTCAGGAATAGCATGGGTTTCATTATGCCTGCACACTGGTCTGTACTTACTAGGGAGACGTCTAACCACTGTGTTGTGTATCTCTGCAGTCCAGCCTCAGTGTTACATTCTGAAACACAATATACTACTTAATTGCAAGTTACTAGCCTATTTTTCCTCCTTTGTGAAACAGTTATGCCAGGATGGGGGAGGGGAGGTGGTAAAATGGTGCATCCGCTATGGAAAATGCTATGGAGGGTCCTCAGAACATTCAGCTTAGAATGACCAATGATTCAGCAATTCCACTTCTAGGTAGATGCCCCAAAGAACTGAAAGTGGGGACTCAACCAAGTAGTTGCACATCCGTGTCCACTGCAGCGTGATTAACAATAGCTGAATGGAGGAAGCAACTCAGGTGCCCAACCACACATGAGTGGATGAACAAAATGTTGTCTAGAAAACATACCACAGGATATCATTTAGCCTTAAAAAGGAAGGAAATTATGGCACTGGCTATAACATGCATAAAATTTGAAGACTCTATGCTAAGTGAACTAAGTCAGTCACAAAAGACAAATACTGTAAGATCCCACTAATATGGGGTCTCTGTATGTGTGCATGCTAAGTCGCTTCAGTCATGTCCGGCTCTTTGTGACCCTACGGACTGTAGCCCACCAGACTCCTCTGTCCGTGGGATTCTTCAGGCAAGAATACTGGAGTGGGTTGCCATGCCCTCCTCCAGGGGATGTTTCCGACCCAGGGATCAAACCCACATCTCTTATGTCTCCTGCATTGGCAGGTGGGTTCTTTACCACTAGTGCCACCTGAGAAGCTCGTATGAAGTCACTAGAGGAGTCAGATTTAGAGACAGAAAGTAGACGGTGGTTGCCATGGGCTGGGGGGCAGAAAGAGTAGGGAGTTAGTGTTTAACGGGCACAGAACTACAGTTTGGGAAGACAGAAAAAGGTCTGGAGCTGGTTGATGCTGATGGCTACAGAACAATGTGATTGTACTTAATGCCACTGAACTGACTACCTCAAAGTGGTGAAAATGGTAAATTTTACATGATGTATGCTTTACTACAACTTTTTTTTAAAAAGAGTTATGCATTTTATTGGTTTTTTTGCCTGGATCAGCAGGATAGTCAAGAGGGCATTTCAAAATATTTGTTTTGAAAAGGAAGCATTACATGGAAAACAAGGTGTCTAGAGTTTTATGCCCTTAGCAGTTTACAGCACATTTTATTTCGTCTGGAGACTTTCTGGCACCCCTTTGAAATCTGTGGAGACACCTAGGCATCGCTAATGAAGGGCTGGGGATTGTTGGAGCACAGAGTAGAAGACCCCAGGGGACTAAGAAAATATGTATTTGAGCTTATGAGAATTAGGGCTGAGAGAAGAGCTACTCAGAGTCCCTTTAAGCTGGATGTGAGCTAGCACGTCTGAGACTACAAACGTTTTATAATATATTTATGGAGCTTCTCACGCTTCATGACACAAAAGCTCTGTACATGTAGAGTCCATTAACAGAGGTAGCGATGGCAGAGTGCGAGTCAGAGCTGCCCTGGCCGTGTTAGAACTGTCTGTGTGATTTAGGACAAATGTCTTAACCTCTCTGAGTCCCATTTGCCATAATCTGTAGGACAGGAATAATATTTACCCAACTTCTTATGAACGCCTCCTGTTTATAGATACCTACTATGGGTCAGGTTCTTGGCGGACCCGGCATCATTTCATCATTAATCATTTAATCTTCACAGCTGCCCCGTGAATTAACATAGGAAACCCAAGCAGATGCAGTCAGCCCCCCAGCCAGCTCCCCCTGGCTCATTGGAGGGCATCAGTGTGACTTCCTGTTCTCTCTGGCTGCTTGAGTTTCCTCTGCCCAAATACAGGCTACCGGGAAGGCCCGTGGAGTTGAAACCCCAGGAGCAACCCTCGGCCAGCAAGGGATGGGAGCCATTGGATAAGCAGTCCAGCACCCCACCCAGTGGCAGCACAATCCAGGGCTGTTTCCCACACAGTCTCCCGGAGGTCCCTGTAGGACCGAGATCTGCTGTTGATTTTACTCACTCCCCACACTCACCACGCTATGCTTCCTGGAACCAGCTCCCAAGTAAACCACTTCACTCAAATACTTGTCTCAGGATCCGCGTGTGGGGTTTACCCAAAGAAAGACAGCAAGGGAGGTTCAGAGAGTGAAGTTCCTTGATGGAGAGGCCACAGTTAAAAAGCTCAGCTGAGCCCCACTCCTGAATACAAAGTCCATCTGCCTTCCACCATCCCTGAGTGTTGGGATTGAGTGAGATGAAGCCAATGAAGAGGAGACGTCAGTGCTCATTAAGTGATTATCACGTTTTCACCTGATCTTCGTTCTAGCCCCGGGAGGTGGATCAGCAGGCGCGTTTAATGCCCACTTTACAGAAAACGGAGACTCGTTGAACAGAGTGACTGGCTCTTCAATGACAAATGGCAAGGTGATTCTGTTCCTCCTCGCCCATTTTCTCCGTTTCTCTGCCTCTCTCTGTGACCAGGAGGCCACACACTGGACTTCATCCTTCAGGCCCCTCAACCTCTGGCTTCCAGCTGGGGTCAGCCAGGAGAAGGTATGGGCAGCAAGAGAGAGAAGGGATGTGTGGCCAACCCCCTACTTCCTGAGAAGGTATAATTTTAACAGTGGCTGCATTTCTCTATTGGAGTCACAACTCCTTTCCAACCACTTTAACTTAAAAAAAAAAAAAAAAACTTGGATTTTCCCAGCTTTTATTAAAAATCTAGGATTCTGAGAAAGAGGGAAGGAAATGGTCAGAGTTTGCTGAGACCCCAGGACCCTTTCCAAGGGCCAGTCTGCCCTGATCCTGTATCACAGCTACAGCACTAAGCCCCTGACTTGCCCATCAGCAACGGCTATGGCTTCTGGCTCTTGCTGACCCCAGGGCATTTCTCATCCCTGCCCATACCTCATCAATCTCAGCAGGAGTCTCAGACCTCCAGGATCTAATGCCTGATGATCTGATGTGGAATTGATGTAATAATAATAGGAATAAAGTGTACAATAAATGTCATGTGCTTGAATCTTCTCAAAACCATCCTTCCGCCCCAGATCTGTGGAAAAATCTTCCATGCAACCAGTCTCTGGTGCTAAAAAGGTTGGAGACCACTGCTATACATCATCTTCATTACACCCTCTTCAATGAACCTCTTTGAGGTACCATTCTTTTGCTTGCTGGGACTTGAATCCGAAGAGTTTAGCAACTAATAAGGAGCAGGGCAGGGGGAGGGTGGGGCATAAAATCCTTATGGAGCAAATACCATTTTCTGGGCCTGAATGACCCTTTTCATTCATGACCCTCAAGAGAAGGTGGTGAGGTGGGTAGAATTATGATTCCCATTTCACAGATGAACAAACTGAGGCTCAGTCATACCACATGGACCAAAACCCAGGTCAGTTAGAATTGACAGCCCATTTTCTCGCCCCTTTCCCACAAAGAACACACTGTTCTCTAGCTTGACTTGCCTTTACTGTAGATAACTGTTGGGACCACAGCCCTCCAACCTAGCCCTGGGCATGTCAGGAAATCCGGGACACCCTGCCTGTGGCTAGGGTGTAGCATCTTTGTGGCCAGTGAGCATTCCATGAATGGAAACAGCCTTTCCCTTCTGTGAGGAAAGGCAGGATTTCATGTGAATGTGTGATGGCTGGCAGAGGGCCAAGAATAAGAGCAGGAAATGGAAGCCCAAGTGAGATAACTGCCACGAACATTGAGGGGAGGGGGCAGGATAAACAGAGGACTTTCAATTTTGCAAAGCATTGGAGAGCTCCTTGGATTAAGGAACAACCCTTGGGGAGAACCCGGGGAATATTAGGAAAAGGGGGAGACGGCCTTGGCAGGCAGCAGGGCTAAGTGCTGGTGGAGCAATTAAAGGGTGGGGTGAATGACTGGGAAACCACAGAATAATGCAAAACCCAAAAGCAGACATCTGAAATGTGCAGAAGGAAAAAAAATCAATTATAAGGCAAAACATAACCAACCGGAGTTTATGCTTAGTAGCTGAAAATATTCAAAACAACATTTTAGAATGAGAAACACATGGAATAAAAAGCAACTGTCATTTGATTTAGCAGCTTAAGAAATGTGACTTCTCCCCACAAGGGTTTGGAAGAGGGACTAGTCAAAAAGACAGAATTCAGAACTCAGAATGAAGATGTGAGGCTGAATGGGTCCAGAGGGGTTGCTCAACACTTGACAATTATGAATAAAATCAGAAACACCAGATTTCACAGTTTATTACAACATACAAATTTTCTTTCTCCTTATCTCTACAGCAGTCTGCAACATACCCGTTATAAAATAATGTCCAAATAACACCTATGTTGCAGACACTTTACATACATTATCCCTAATTCTCCCTGTAAGGTCGGACCCCGGGGGCCATGATGCGTGGCCCCTTCTCTCCCCCGCCGGCGGGGAGGTCTCTAACGGAAGGAGCCTCCCAGATCCCAGGGACCAATGACAGCACACTTCACCAGCTAAAGCCGCCCCACCTCAGCCACGCAGAAGGACCTGTGGCCTGGCGCCTCGGCCTGGCGACCTATCCGAACCCCCGTCCATGTAGCCTGACCATCCCTCACAACAAACGTATAAAAACCACCCCCAACACGGCCCAGGCGCGGACTTCCTCGACCTGCCTCATTAGGGTCCAGGAACCCCGCCCCGGAGCGCTTCACCATTAAAGCCTGTTAGACACTCTTTTGGGGTCCTGGTCGTCTTTTACCTAACACTCCCTACAACCCTGCAAGTAGTAGTATTGTCCCATTACACAGATTTGGGAACTGAGGCACAGAGTGTTTGAATAATTTAGCCCAGGTCACATAAAGGGTTGCTGAGAGGCTGAAGAAAGAAGAAGAAAATCCAGATCATTTCTCCAGGTACATTCCATTACCACATAGAGAATCCCAAAACCCAAGTTATCTAGATGGTCCAAATCTCTGTTTTCAAAAGGAAAAATCAAGGAATAGAGAGGAGACAAACATATTTATGGAAATGGCAGCCCTAGAATTTGAGTGGAGATCTATGGGGTCTGGGAAGTGAAACCTTAAGATCACTGAGCCCAACGCCTCTATTTTATGCCAAGGTGATCCCTCCAAGAGCTTGAAGCGGGGCAAGAGGAAAGTTCATTTCTCACACATGGTAGTACATCCTGCTATCCATGTATTCATTTAACAAACATTTTCAAGTGGCAGCAAGTGTGTGCTATGAAAAATATGAAAATATTTTTCCGATAAGCAACTGGAAGGTGCTTGATTTACGTTTTCTCTTGATTTGATCTTCCTTTTTCATTTGAGCACATTTCCACTTCATTCACTGCATCAGTTCCTCAAATGCTCCTCCAAAAACTGTATTCAATGAACAATCAACAGACCGCTATCTTTAGAACATTTATCATCAAATAGCAGTCCTTGGTTTTTTTTCCAATCGTGACTGTGTTTTCTGTTCTGCAACACTGGCAGCTCTGAAAGCAAGCTTTTTTCTTAGCATATATGAATGGTAAAGGCCTCTTCTATTCCCTTGTCTCAGCTGAGAAGGGTAATTGAAAGGGTGCTTTGTAAAGGCTCTGAAAAGCATATGGATTTGGCTAGAGTTTTATTAGAAATCTAGAAACCTGGGAAAGGGAAATAAAACCATATATGTTTGCCAGATCCCAAAACATTTTCCCCATTTGGTCAGATCAAGTGCCAGGTTCCTGCTACCCTAGTCATCAGTAAATTTTTTGCTGTGTAACAAATGACCCCTACAACTTAATGCCTGCAAGTAATAAACACTTATCATTTTCCCTGATCCTTGTGGGTCTGCTAGGTGGTTCATGTGGGCCTCTGGCTGGGCCTGGCTGGGCTAGGATGTCACATGTCTGGGACTCACCCGGGTTGAATAGGGCCTCTCTCCCTCAGGGGGGCTGGCCTGGGCCTCTCCACATGCCAATGGAAGGGTCCCCAACATCAAAAGAAGAACAAGCCTCAGTGGGCAAGCACTTTTCAAGACTCTCGTATCACGTGTGATTCTAGTCCCATTGGCCAAAGCTTGTCATGAGGCCAAGCCAAATTCAAGGGGTGGAAAACAGACCCCACTTCTTAATGGGCGTTTCTCTAAAAATATTGTGGCCATTTTTTTTCATATTCCCTCCACTGCTGGGCGTTTTGCTGGCCAAGGTCCCTCAGCTATCAGCCCTCTCGGAAACTGCTTCTTTTTTCCCAAAGAAAACCATCTCACTGAAGGACAATGCTCATTCCCAGGGGCAGCAGCCTGCTGTGGTAACTGGTTGCTGTGGGAATACAAAGGTTTAGTCTCTTGCCCACAGTTGAGACCCAAAGTCTCTGACCTGTCATCCCAGCTTCTCAGGTTCTTCAATGATCAGCTGAGGCCTTTGTTGAAGCTGTTGCTGTTGTTCAGTCACTAAGTCATGTCCAGCTCTTTGTGACCCCATGGACTGCAGCACGCCAGGCTTCCCTGTCCTTCACAATCTCCCAGAGTTTGCCCAGACTCATGTCCATTTAGTCAGTGATGCCATCCAACCACTTCATTCTCACGAACTCCTCTCTCTGCTTAGTCCTGTGCCTTTCTTTCCACCACAGGTGTCCCTCCTGAACACATCCCCCAGTGCTGCTGCTAAGTCGCTTCAGTCGTGTCCGACTCTGTGTGACCCCATAGACGGTAGCCCACCAGGCTCCCCCGTCCCTGAGATTCTCCAGGCAAGAACACTGGAGTGGGTTGCCATTTCCTTCTCCAATGCATGAAAGTGAGAAGTAAAAGTGAAGTCGCTCAGTCGTGTCCGACTCTTAGCGACCCCATGGACTGCAGCCTAGCAGGCTCCTCCGGCCATGGGACTTTCCAGGCAAGAGTGCTGGAGTGGGGTGCCATTGCCTTCTCCCATCCCCCAGTAGACCTAACACAATCTAATCTCTGTGCCATAGCTGCTCCCGTGGACAGATAATGCCAGGAGTAGCCTGAGAAAACAAGTGCAAAAATGGACTCTAGGGCTGTATCACCTGCCAGCTGACAGGCAATGAGAACCCCATTACTGTTGATGCTGTGGTTGTTGTTCTTTAGTCTCCAAGTCATGTCTGACTCTTTGCAACCCCATGGACTGTAGCCCACAAGGCTCCTCTGTCCATGGGATTTTCCAGGTAAGCATCATTGAGTGGGTTACTCCAGGATTTCCTTCTCCAGGGGATCTTTCTGACTCAGGGATCAAACCTGTGTCTCCTGCGTTGATAGGCAGATTCTTTACCACTGAGCCACCTGGGCAGTCCATTACTGTTGATACACAGAGCTAATTCAGCCCCATAGGGGAGATAGCAGCGAAACTGGTCAAACTTCCATCAGTGGTGAAGTAGAATGGGATGCTGGTGGAAGAAGTGGTCCTAGAGTGTGTGACATATTGGGCTTTTGCCAAAGATGGAGGAAAGGGTCATTAGGGACAATGGAACTGAATGGCTGTTATTAGAGAACAATGTATGCTTTGGGGGAAAAAATAAAAGATAATGAAAGATTGCAATAACTATTGGTCAATAAAGAGAACCAAGTAGAAAAGTACCAGGGCCTCCTTAGCCCCTCCTTAGCCCCGTATAAAGGAATTCTCATCTCCTGCAACCAGAGACCACATTCTCAACCAAAACATGGAAGGAGCTGGACTCCTAATGGCCTTGTGAAGCAGAGCCACTGTCATGAGCTCAGATGCTTACATGAGAGAGAAATCAATTTCTACCTAATTTAATATATCATTATTTGGGGTCTATTTCATATCTGGTCCAAGTTATACCCTGCTATAGGCTGAATATCTGTGTCCCCTAAAATTTACATGTTGAAGCCAAATCGCCAGTGTGATGGTATTAGAAGGTGGGACTTTGGAGAGGTGGTTAGACAATGAGGATGAAGCCCTCAGGAATGGGACTAGTGCCCTTAAAAGAAACCCCAGAAAGCTCCTTCCTTCTTCCACCTTGTAAGGACACAGTGAGTCTGCAACTCCAAAGCGGGGCCTTCAGTCTTAATGTTCCATCAGCACATCCCCACTGGGAGGTTCTCCAGAACAGACATCCCAATTTATTTAAGAAATAAAAGGGAAACTAGAAAAGGAGACAAAAATCTGGTGATTTTATCAACAAATCACAATATGTTAACCTTATTTGAATGTTGACTCAAAAACTGTTAATAAAAAAAACAACAACACTTAAAACATGTGTGAGACAACTGGAAATATAAACACTGACTGGATTATTTGATGATATAAAGAAATCATTGTTAATATATTTAAGCAAGTTAATAGGCTTGTGATTATGTTAAAAACAAACAATATTTCAGAGATATGCACTGAACTATTTATAGATGCAGTGATAATGATCTGAAATTTGGTACGAAATAATATTGAGGAAGATTAGGTGGAAGTATAAATAAAACAAGCTTGGCCATGATTTAATCATTGTTGAAACCAGGTGATGGGTAACATGAAGATTTATCATATGAGGCTGTATGTTTTTGTGAATGTCTGAAATTTTCTACAGTGAAAGTTAAAAGAAAAACAGGCAAAGGAACCTAATTTGTTGGGTGGGTAGCTGGATAGATGGATGTGTGGCAGCAGAGGGAATCTGTGATTCAGAGCCTTATGTTTAAATTAGAAGAGGATCTCAGCTAGTGGCTGGGGACCCAGGGAGTGGGGAGGAAATGGTGGGATGATCTGGGTTATTCAAGTACCATCCCAAGAACCAAGCAGGAATATCATCAGAAAAACCAAGGGAGAAGTGGGGGGAAAACCAGCATGGTAGACACAAGGACACTAGCTGTTTATCGCTGCCAAATTAATTTCCAGATCCCACCCACTGGCAGACACAGGGCACTCAATGTACTGCCAACACCATGTAGATTGACTCCAGGGCTGGGCAGGACTGGGCTTTCCAGTGAATGGCCCCAGCGCCTACAGCCCAGATCAGCAGGAAAAAGGCATACAGTAATACCTACGTGACTTAACCCTCCAGAGGGAGCACAGACAATTTCAGGACTAAAATGTGAGTGTGTAAGAGAAGGGTTTGATATCCTGTCTTCCCTTTCTGAGGAACATTCTATTTCTCTGTGGTCTAGATTGCCATCTTGGAACCACATGACCCCACCCCTCTGGCCACCACTGACCGATCCAAGAAGACACACCTAACCCAAGGGGAAAGGATCCATAGACTGAGCGTAGTCCGTCACATTTCTCCTCAAGAATGTCAGCTAGTCAATCAAGAAACCAAGTTTAAGAACTGTAAACCACATCATCTGAGAGTGGAGGCACTGGATTCAGAAAGTCATTGCCATGAACTGAAGTTTTGCATTTCCCTTCTCCCTGCAAAAAGTATGTAGGTTGAAACTTAATCCCTAATGTGCTGGTGTTTGGAGGTGGAGTCTCTGGGAGGTACTTAGGTCATCAGGGTGGAGCCCTCATGAATGTAATTAGTGCCTGATAAGAGAGACCCCAGAGAGTTCCCTAACATCTTTCTGCCATATGAGGATATGATGATAAGTTGGCAGTCCGCAACCTGGAACCTGGCCGTGCTGGTGCCCTGATCTGACTTTCATCCCCTGAAACTGTGAGAAATAAACTCCTGTTGTTTATAAGCCATCCAGTCAGTGGTAATTTGACATAGCAGTCCCAAGAGACTAAGACAGTCCTGTATACCCACAGTATGCGTGTGGGTTTGACTCCAACTTACCTATATGACTTGGGGTGAGTTACTTGTTCTCCTCAAACCTCACTTCCTTTATCTATAATGGGAAGATAATAAAGGTATAAGTATATATAAAGTATAAATTAATAAATATAATATATAATAAAAATAAGTATAAATAACATATAAAGGAAACTATTTCATTTTTTTAATTAATTTTTATTTTTTAGTTTGTTTTGCTTTACAATACTGTATTCGTTTTGCTATACATTGACATGAATCAGCCACGAGTGTACATGAACTCCCAATCCCGACCCCCACCTACCCCCTCCCGCCCCACACCTTCTCTCTGGATTATCCCCGTGCATCAGTCCCAAGCATCCTGCATCCTGCATCAAACCTGGACTGGCGATTCGTTTCACTTATGATATCACACATGTTACACTGCCACTCTGCCAACCCATCCCACCCTCTCCCTCTCCCACAGAGTCCAAAAGGCCGTTCTATACATCTGTGTCTCTTTTGCTGTCTTGCGTACAGGTTTATCATTACCATCATTCTAAATTCCATATATATGTGTAAGTATACTGTATTGGTGTTTTTCTTTCTGGCTTACTTCACTCTGTATAATCGGCTCCAGCGTCATCCACCTCATTAGAACTGATTCAAATGTATTCTTTTTAATAGCTGAGTAATACTCCATTGTGTATATGTACCACAGCTTTCTTATCCATTCATCTGCTGATGGACATCTAGGTTGCTTCCATGTCCTGGCTATTATAAACAGTGCCACAATGAACATTGGGGTACACGTGTCTCTTTCAATTCTGGTTTCCTTGGTGTGTATGCCCAGCAGTGGGATTGCTGGATCATAAGGCAGTTCTATTTGCAGTTTTTTAAGGAATCTCCACACTGTTCTCCATAGTGGCTGTACTAGTTTGCATTCCCACCAACAGTGTAAGAGGGTTCCCTTTTCTCCACACCCTCTCCAGCATTTATTGCTTGTTGACTTTTGGATTGCAGCCATTCTGACTAGTGTGAAATGGTACCTCATTGTGGTTTTGATTTGCATTTCTCTGATAATGAGTAAGGCAACTATTTCAATTTGACTTGAGGATGCAATGAAAATACATATGAAATACTTACATAGTAAAAGTTCAATGACAATGAGCTAGTCTGATTATTACTAGCAGGGTTACTGCTATCCTTGGCTGTTGTTAATGTACCCTTGGCCACATGAGAGCAAAGGAAGCCAGTCACAAGAGACAACCACACTAACCTAGGCTGAGCACTGCCCAGCACCAGGTGCTGTGCTAAGTACTTGACAAGTGATAACCTACGGAAACCTCCAATGCTCACTTCACCAGCAAGGAAACAGGCACACACTGATTTGCTAAAAGTTTAGGAGGTAGGAAAGTTATGACCAACCTAGAGAGCATATTAAAAAGCAGAGACATTACTTTGTCAACAAAGGTTCGTCTAGTCAAGGCTATGGTTTTTCCAGTGGTCATGTATGGATGTGAGAGTTGGACTATGAAGAAAGCTGAGTGGTGAAGAATTGATGCTTTTGAACTGTGGTGTTGGAGAAGACTCTTGAGAGTCCCTTGGACTGCAAGGAGATCTAACCAGTCCATCCTAAAGGAGATTAGTCCTGGGTGTTCATTGAAGGGACTGATGTTGAAGCTGAAACTCCAATACTTTGCCACCTGATGCAGAGAGCTGACTCATTGGAAAGACTCTGATGCTGGGAAAGATTGAGGCCAGGAGGAGAAGGGGACAACAGAGGATGAGATGGTTGGTTGGCATCATTGACTCAATGGACATGGGTTTGCATAGACTCTGGGAGTTGGTGATGGACAGGGAGGCCTGGCATGCTACGGTTCAAGGGGTCACAAAGAGTCAGACACAACTGAGCGACTGAACTGAACTGAACTGAGTGGTAGGGATGAACATCCATCTTCTGCTTCCTGACCTATTCCCTCAACCATTCTGGGATTCTTGGGCAGATGAGGGAAAAGAGGCTCAAAGGAGATCGGGAAGCCCCAAGAAATTGGAGAAAAAGGGAACCCCTGAGCTGAAAGCCTGAAAGAATGACTTGTGTCCCACAAGTCTTGTACCTGGGTCCTCTGAGGACACAGCGCCTTTCTTTTCCAGTGAAATAACGGTTGGAGCCCTTGAATGAGCCCCCTCATTTTTTTCTATTAACTAAAATCTACACTTTCTTCCAATTTCCTTTGTTTTTGGTAATGCCCTTTTTCTATTCCTGGATCCCATCCAGAATACCACATACTTTTAGTTGTCACGTCTCCTTAGTCTCCTCTTGGCTGTGATGGTCTCTCAGACTTGTACTGATTTGGATCATCTTTACAATTATGAGTACTAACCAGGTATTTGCAGAATGCCTGTCCATTGGGATCTGTCTGGTGTTTCTCTTGGTTAAACTGGGGTTATGGTGGGGAAAGAGTTCACAAGATAAAGTGCCATTTCATCACATCATATCAAGGCTACATGGTATTGATGGGATCTATGATCATTGAGGTTGACCTTGATATGCTGCTTTTATTATTATTTAATGTTATTCTAGGAGTTTCCCAGGTGTCCCAGTGGTAAAGAATCTGCCTGCCAGTGCAGGACACCCAGTAGACTCTGGTTCGATCCCTGGGTGAGGATGATCCCCTGGAAGAAATGGCAGCCCACTCCAGGATTCTTGCCTGGAGAATCCCTGGACAGAGAAGCCTGGTGGGCTACAGTTCATGTGGTCGCAAAGGGCCAGACAGGACTGAGCAACTGAGCACACACAAAATGTTGTTCTAACTAAAACTGAACATTTTAACTACTAGCATGAATTATATAGTTCCATCTTTATATTGTACAATATGTTTTAACTGCAAATATAAGAGCACTTGACTCACATGCAGAATCAGCAAAACTGCATAACTCATACTTTGTAACTCATGCATGCATATGTATTTATTTCTTACCAGAACAGTAGAAACGCTGCTCAAAACTGACTCAACTGTTTATATTTTACTTCTTGGTATGTGCACACATGGACATTCTTCACGTGTAGAATGGAACTGGAGCTAAGGCTTGTTCTATCTTTCCATCTTTGTCATCATTGTCAACATTAAGTGGTTGGCAAATACAGGGAAGGAGCACGTGTCAGAAAGGATATGACTGGCTTTCTTGGTCGTTTGTGTTTCTTGGAATGTGACAATGTGTTGGAAGTAAGTTTTGAGTGGAACCAAAGGCTGGCCTCTCCTGCTGCTGCTGCTGCTGCTGCTGCTGCTAAGTCGCTTCAGTCGTGTCTGAGCCCCCCTCATCTGAGCAAAGTTTTGTGTTCTTTGTTCTGACTAAAACAATGGGAATTTTGATGTCTTTCAGTCACCCACAGTAGAATCCTCTGTACAAATCCACTGCTTAAGTGGTGTTGGTGCCAAGAAAAATATTGTGTCGTGGGTACGACCGCTCAAATGTCTGGTTATTCTAAGGGAAGTTCATTCCGTCCCTACCCCATCTAACGGCTGCTCCTACATGGCATCCCTGTTCACCAGAATAAACCTCCGCTGCCCCGCACAGAGAAGGCTTTGACCGAGAGAGGGGGTGGTGCAACATGGAGTCAGAACAAGATGTAGTGTGGAGAATTCTCTTTTGAGAACACATCCCCTCAGGCACGAGTCACAAAATAAACAGAGACAGGGCAAAACCACTAACAAGAGTGAATTTGGAAAGCCAGAACGTTGAGAGAAGGCAAAGAGAGCTCTTTTAATGAGATCAGACTCAAAAATAGAAAGACTTTCTCCTTTGCCCTGCCTGTTTTTCCACCCATCACCTCCAGCCCTCCAATTTTATAAAAGTCATTTTTAAAAAACTATAAAATTTTCCATCTGAGGCAAAAGTTACTAAAGGAAGACAGAAAATAATGGCAGAGAATACCAGCTGTCAAATATCTGAAGCCGACGAGTGAAACTTAGCCATCTCCAGTTTCATCTGAAGAGAAGTTGCCAGCCCTATAGCCATCCCTAAGAGTCAGCGATGGGGAAACTATATGCTGCTGCTGCTAAGTCTCTTCAATCGTGTCCAACTCTGTGCGACCCCATAGACAGCAGCCCACCAGGCTCCCCTGTCCCTGGGATTCTCCAGGCAAGAACACTGGAGTGGGTTGCCATTTCCTTCTCCAGTGCATGAAAGTGAAAAGTGAAAGTGAAGTCGCTCAGTCGAGTCCAACTCCTAGCGACCCCATAGACTGCAGCCTACCAGGTTCCTCCGTTCATGGGATTTGCCAGGCAAGAGTACTGGAGTGGGTTGCAAAACTATATAATTGCCCATAAAACTTGAAAAGCCAACATGGATTTTTAAAGACAAAAGAAAAGTGGATGAGCCTCTTTCAATAAGGCTAAGAGTAACAAAGGCAGGCTGGTTGTGTGTAGAGAGAGAAACTACAGCAACTCCAAAATGAGAGTGCTCTGGGGCCAGATCTGGACACGGCCACCAAGCAACTAGCGACCTTGAGCACATCCTTAGCCACTCAGCACCTCGGCCTCTCCATCTGGGTAAGGAGGATGATACATATAGACCCTATCTCAAGAGAGTATCTGGAGAAGGAACCAGCAACCCACTGCAGCGTTCTTGCCTGAAGAATCCCATGGACAGAGGAGCTGGTGGGCTAGGGTCCATGGGGTCGCACAGAGTCGGCCACGACCGAGTGACCAACACTTTTACTCTCAAGAGACTGCAGTGAATATTCATGCACAGTGCCATAGTGGAACAGGCTATAGGTATCTGTTAGAGTGAGTGTAATTATAAAAAGAATGAAATAATGCCATTTGCAGCCACATGGGTGGACCTAGAGATTATCATACTAAGTGAAGTATAAGTCAAAGACAAATATCATATGATATCACTTATATGTGGAATCTTAAAAAAATGATACAAGTGAACTTATTTACAAAAAACAGATAGACTCACAGACCTAGAAAACAAATTTATGGTTACCAAAGAGGGTAGCAGGGGGAGGAATAAACTAGCAGTTTGGGATTAACAGATACACACTACTGTATATAAAAATAAACAATAGGGACCTACTGTATAGCACAGGAAACTATACTCAATATCTTGTAATAAACTATAATGGAAAAGAATCTGAAAAAAGAATATATATATATATATATATATATATATCAAACCAGCCCTAAAGGAAATTAATCCTGAATATTCATTGGAAGGACTAATGCTGAAACCAAAGCTCCAATACTTTGGCCACTTGATGAGAAGAGCCGACTCATTGGAAAAGACCCTGATGCTGGGAAAGATTGAAGGCAGGAGGAGAAGGAAGCAACAAAGGATAAAATGGTTGGATGGCATCACTAACTCAACGGACATGAGTTTAAGCAAACTCCAGGAGATAGTGAAGGGCGGGGAAGCCTGGCGTCCTGCAGTCCATGGTGTCAGAGAGTCAGACATGACTAAGTGACTGAACAATAGCAAGAATATATATATATATATATATACACACACACTGAAAGTAACACAACATTGTAAGTCAACTATACTTCAATTTTTCAAAATGTATAATTATACAATTCTGTGATTATTATGACATAATTATAAGTAAGGAAAACCAAAGTTATTTCCAAAGCTTATGCTGCATATGTGACCACAGGAAACCTGAAACTAAAATGAGGGTGACTCCCAGGTCCCCAAATTCCAGAATCATGGGCATCATGAAGAGGAGGGTGTGGGGCTTCTGCTACAGCTTTTCTGAGTGCTGTGGGGGTGCAGTCCATGTCAAATATTCATTGGAAGGACTAATGCTGAAACCAAAGCTCCAATACTTTGGCCACTTGATGAGAAGAGCCGACTCATTGGAAAAGACCCTGATGCTGGGAAAGATTGAAGGCAGGAGGAGAAGGAAGCAACAAAGGATAAAATGGTTGGATGGCATCACTAACTCAACGGACATGAGTTTAAGCAAACTCCAGGAGATAGTGAAGGGCGGGGAAGCCTGGCGTCCTGCAGTCCATGGTGTCAGAGAGTCAGACATGACTAAGTGACTGAACAATAGCAAGAATATATATATATATATATATATACACACACACTGAAAGTAACACAACATTGTAAGTCAACTATACTTCAATTTTTCAAAATGTATAATTATACAATTCTGTGATTATTATGACATAATTATAAGTAAGGAAAACCAAAGTTATTTCCAAAGCTTATGCTGCATATGTGACCACAGGAAACCTGAAACTAAAATGAGGGTGACTCCCAGGTCCCCAAATTCCAGAATCATGGGCATCATGAAGAGGAGGGTGTGGGGCTTCTGCTACAGCTTTTCTGAGTGCTGTGGGGGTGCAGTCCATGTCAAGGGCACTGAACGGAAGAAAAGTGAAGGAGAATTAGGACAGAGGGCAAGAAGTGAACTGGTCAAGCACTGCCTTGGGGCCAGGCACTGGACTGAGCTACACACACACACACACACACACACACACAAAATCTTGTCTAATCCTCTCAGTGACTCCACCAGGAGGCAGGCACTACTATCATCCCTATCATTTTACAGGAAAGGAAGTCAAGATTTAGAGACAGCCCGTGACTTGCTCAGGGTCACAGAGTGAATACATGAAGGAATTGGGGATTGAACCTGAGTCAGCTTCCTGACCACCCTGCACCGCCTTCCTGTAACACACCACCATCTCTCTTCTCTGGGCCTCAGTTTTCCTTGTCTGAAAATGGACTTTTCACCACAGGGCTGTGTAGTGCTTATGTTCCATGGTTCTCAAGATTGTGAAAACCTCTTTCAGCCAGGATCACCACTTTCCAGGAGGCCGGCAGGAGATGTCCCCTGGAATCTTCCAGAGGAATGATTTTGTCTCTTGGGCTCACTACAGGTGAAACTGAAGGGAGGATGACAATGTCGCCACCACAATGCAGGGGCCCCACAAGGGGCCATGTCGATATCACATATGGGGCTTCGGAAGCCAAGAGCTGAGTGGGGAGGGCGGGGTTCGCACCAGGAGGATGAAGGGATGTTGAGCACACTAAGTCCTTGTTGCTGAACCGACCCTGAAACCTGTGAGCAAAGAAGAGGAAATCAAAGAGAGACACGTGTGAAACAGCACATAAACCACTGACCAGATTAATAGGTGGAGTCTGAGAAAACTGGTATAGACAAACTTATTTACAAGGCAGAAATAGAGACACAGACATAGAGCACAAACGTATGGATACCAAAGGCAGAAAGGAGGGTGTGGGATGAATTGAGAGATTGGGGTTGACATATGTACACTATTGATACTATGCATAAAATAGATAACTAACAAGAACCTACTGTATAGCACAGAGAACTCTACTCAATGTTCTGTGGTGAACTAAAATGGGAAGGATATTTTAAAGAGCAGATATATATATATATGTATAGCTGATCATTTTGCCATGCAGTAGAAACTAACACAATTTTGTAAAGCAACTGTACTCCAATAAAAACTTTTTTAATTATAGAAAAGTAAAACATTTTTAATTGAAAATAAAATACACATAACATAAAAAAAGAAAACCCAGACTAACCAGCTTAAATGGGTCTTGCCTCCCTAAACAGGTGGATTGACCCTAAGTTATTTACAGGGACAGGACTGCACACGTGCCACACGGGAGTCCATATCTTCAAAATGACTCAGAACCCAGAATCTTAGGTCTACAGAGTTCAAAGAATAGAAACGTAGCCACTGAGCCCTTTGCTAAGCAAGGAGGATGCAATAAGGAAAGTCTTGCCTCCCACAACCCAGAGTAGCTAATATGGACTGACTGTGAGATTAGCCAATCAGTTGATTGGAGACTAGCCAATCAGCTTCCACGTTTGAAATTTCCCGACCACTTTAGACTTTGCCCTTGACTCTGGATCAGAAAGATAGGTTTGTAAACTTTGCCTCCTGTCTTTTGCCAGCCCATCTCACAATACAGTTCTTTCTTTTCTCAAAAGCAGTGCCATGATGTTGGTTTCTCTGACTGTCAGGCTGTGTGCCCTTGCTGGATAACACCCAGGCTCAACTGAAGCCCCAGCCTGTCCACAGCCAATGAAAACCAAGAGCCCCAAAGAACCAGAGTTACTTGAACATAGTCCCTCTGACTTCAAGATACGATAAAGAAATTAAGATGTTTGAATTCAGGAAATTTTAGCCTCTCTTTCCTAGATGATGCTATCTATTGGTGCTCATTTACATCATCTCAGTTACTCCTCCCTGCTAGCAACGAGATGGGTACCATGATCTTCCTTCCAAAGATGGGGAAGCAAAAGTTCAAAGAGGTTAACCAACATGCCTGAGGACACACAGGGAGCAGGGAGTGAGGCCAAGAGAGCAACCATGGGCAGCCTCATCCATAGCCCCTTGCTGAACACCACACCTTCCTAGCTCGGGAAGAGGGGTGTTCACACTCTCAAAAGGTTGGGTAACTGCTAGAAGGGCTCAGAAGAGGCATAGATATGAGGGAGTCCCCCTCAATGCTTTAAGAGAGAATGCTCTGTGCTGTGGAGAGTGAAGGTATTGGCAGCATCTGATGGGAGTGGCTGGAGTATCCAGGATACAGAGCACTGTCGCAAGTGGAATAGGGTACCTGAATGTGTGGGGGGCAGGGCTGGGAGGGAGGAGACATGGCTGGGATACTGAGTCAACGCCTCATCTATGCACCCTCACAACCACACACACACACACACACTCACTCACACATACACAAGCCTTCTCAACACGGACTTCCCTGGGGGAAGACAGAACTGGCGAACGATCTTTGTTGCTGACATTGTAGTCGTGGGTGTCGTGATCAGTGTTTAAGTTCTTCCAGGTGGGAAAGCCACCCTGGCATCAGGTGCCAGGATGACCTGCTAAACCACAAGTCCCAACAATTTGGGGGGAGTTGGGCCAGCAGGTGACCTCTACTCTGTCGCCCTCCTTTCCAGATGCCATCCTGGCAAAAGGCTTCCTGGAATGGCAGGGGCCGCCTCCTGTTGCTGTGTCAGGCAAACCAGCTGTGGAATCTCACTGGACTGGTGTTGATTCCCCCTCCTACCCCCAACACACACTGACTAACTAACCACATGACCTCGAACAAATCATCGCACCTGTCAGAGCATCAGCTGCCCCTGTACCACACACTGTGGTCCTCGCCACACAACTTTGTGGTGGGGTCGATGAGATAGTATAAACACACCGCTGATCATAGGGCCTGAACTGAGTGACCACTAAGAGTGATTCTTGTTTTTATTGGAAGACACAAGAGCGTTTTAGCACAGGAAACAGTCAAGCCCATCACAATCCCCTAAACAAGAGACTGAGATCAGCTGGAGATTAGAACCTGCACTCTGTTCACATTTTTTGAAAAAGCCCAGGGGGCGGTTCTAAGACGGGGGAGGAATAGGACAAGGAGACCACTTTCTCCCCCACAAATTCATCAAAAGAACATTTGAATACTGAGTAAATTCCACAAAACAACTTCTGAATGCTGGCAGAGGACATCCGGCACCCAGAAAAGCAGCCCATTGTCTTCGAAAGGAGATTAAGTGCCTAACCATAACTCCCAGCAGAGCAGTGCAGATACCTGCATCCGCCACTAGCAAGCAGGGCCTGGGCAGGGAGGCGCGGGCTGCATTGCTTAGAGTAAGGACCGGGTCTGAATGCCCCGAGGGCAATCTGAGGGAACTAATTTGAGATAGCAACCCAGACTGTGGGATAGCTACCCCGTGAAAAGCCCTAACCTAAGACACCACCAGGCCCGCTCACAGAACAAAGAACTGAGCAGAGCTACAGGCTGCAGACCGGCCCATCCTCCACAGACAGGCAGGCGAGGGCAGCCAGAGCTGGAAGGGGGCATTCGTGGCCCCAGAGAGGCATCATCTACCAAACTGCAAGCAGGCTTCTTTGCTAACCAAGGCTTCTTGGGATTCTGGACGGTCGACATCCACTGGGAGGGTCACAGCCAGAGATCAGCTCCCCAGAAGAGAGACAAGGCACACCTGAGAAGGTGCATGGGTTGTACACCCAGAAAACTGAGCGGCCGGGACGGGGGAGGCAATAAGTCACAGGAACTGGGCTCGCCAAGTACCTGGTCACCTGAGCTGCTCGGACCTGGGAAGGGCACAAAACGCAGGCCCAACCAAGTCTGTGCATTTGTGGAGTACCTGAGTGCCTGAACCTGAGCGGCTTAGACCTGGGAAGTGCATATAACCCAGGGCCGGGCTCAGACAGTTCCCGGCAGAGCAACCTAGAGCCTAAGCAGTGTAGACAGGGAAAGCACACACGTCATGAGCAGGGACAAACCCAGTGTAGCCGAGCACATGCCGATGTTATTTGTTTGCAGTATTCGTCCCTCCCCACAGCATAACTGAACAAGTGAGCCTAAAAAAGTGTCCACCACCGCCCCCTTGTGTCAGGGCGGAAATTAGACACTGAAAAGGCCAGTAAACAGAAGAAGCTAAAACAGAGGGAACCGCCTTGGAAGTGACAGATGCAATAGACTAAAACCCTGTAGTTAGCACCGACTACATAGGAAGGGGCCTATAGATCTTGAGAAGTATAAGCCAGATCAAGGAACTATCTGAAAATGAACTGACCCCACACTGTCCACAACACCACCAGAGAAAGTCCTAGATGTATTTTTACTATTATCATTTTTTTAATTAAAAAAATTTTTTTAATTCCTCTATAACCTAGATAGCATATTAAAAAGCAGAGACATTACTTTGCCAACAAAGGTCCATCTAGTCAAGGCTATGGTTTTTCCTGTGGTCATGTATGGATGTGAGAATTGGACTGTGAAGAAAGTTGAGACCGAAGAAATGATGCTTTTGAACTGTGGTGTTGGAGAAGACTCTTGAGAGTCCCTTGGACTGCAAGGAGATCCAACCAGTCCATTCTAAAGGAGATCAGTCCTGGGTGTTCATTGGAAGGACTGAAGCTCCAGTACTTTGGCCACCTCATGTGAAGAGTTGACTCATTGGAAAAGACTCTGATGCTGGGAGGGATTGGGGGGCAGGAGGAGGAGGAGAAGACAGAGGATGAGATGGCTGGATGGCATCACCGACTCGATGGACAGGAGTTTGGGTAAACTCCGGGAGTTGGTGATGGACAGGGAGGCCTGGTGTGCTGCGATTCATGGGGTCGCAAAGAGTCAGACATAACTGAGCAACTGAACTGAACTGAACTGATTACTCCTTTAATTTTCATTTTTATAACCTACTATTACTTTGCGCAAAAAAAAACCCTATATTTTTAAAGCAAACTTCATATATATTTTTTTGTGTGTGACTTTGTTTTTTTCTTTAATATTGTATTTTTGAGAATCCAACCTCTACTCTAGATTTTTAATCTTTGCTTTTTAGTATTTGTTATCAATTTCATACCTTTAAGAACCCAGTCTTCAGTACCCATTTTTAATTGGGAGTGAGATTACTGGCCTGACTGCTCTCTCCCCCTTTGGACTCTCCTTTTTCTCCACCAGGTCGCCTCTGTCTCCTCCCTCCCCCTTCTCTTCTCTACCCAACTCTATGAATCTCTGTGTGTGTTCCAGACTGTGGGGAACACTTAGAGAACTGATTACTGGCTCAATCTGTCTCTCTTTTTGATTCCCCTCTATATCCTCCTGGTCACCTCTGTCTCCGTCCTCCCTTGTCTCTTCTCTGTATAACTCTGTGAACATCTCTGAGCAGTCCAGACTGTGGAGAGCACATAAGAAAGTGATTACTGGTTAGCTTGCTCTCTCCTCTTTTGATCCCCCCTCTTCTCCTCCTGGTCACCTCTATCTCCCTCCTCCCTCTTCTCTTCTCCATGTAACTCTGTGAACCTCTCTGGGTGTCCCTCACTGTGGAGAAACTTTTCATCTTTAACCTAGATGTTTTATCACTGGTGCTGTATAGATGGAGAAGTCTTGAGGCTACTGTAAGAATAAGACTGAAAACCAGAGGCAGGAGGCTTAAGTCCAAATCCTGAGAACACCAGAAAATTCTTGACTCCAGGGAACATTAATCAATAGGAGCTCATCAAATGCCTCCATACCTACACTGAAACCAAGCACCACTCAAGGGCCAGCAAGTTCCAGAGCAAGACATACCATGCAAATTCTCCAGCAACACAGGAACATAGCCCTGAGCTTCAATATACAGGCTGCCCAAAGTCACACCAAACCCACTGACATCTCATAACTCATTACTGGACACTTCATTGCACTCCAGAGAGAAGAAATCCAGCTCCACCCACCAGAACACCAACACAAGCTTCCCTAACCAGGAAACCTTGACAAGCCACTCGTCCAACCCCACCCACAGTGAGGAAACTCCACAATAAAGAGAACTCCACAAACTGCCAGAATATGGAAAGGCCACCCCAAACACAGCAATATAAACAAGATGAAAAGGCAGAGAAAAACTCAGCAGGTAAAGGAACAGGATAAATACCCACCAAACCAAACAAAAGAGGAAGAGATAGGGAATCTACCTGATAAAGAATTCTGAATAATGATAGTGACACTGATCCAAAATCTTGAAAACAAAATAGAGTTACAGATAAATAGCCTGGAGACAAGGATTGAGAAGATGCAAGAAAGGTTTAACAAGGATCTAGAAGGCAATGGCACCCCACTCTTGCCTGGAAAATCCCATGGATGGAGGAGCCTGGTAGGCTGCAGTCCATGAGGTCGCCAAGAGTCTGGACACGACTGAGCAACTTCACTTTCACTTTTCACTTTCATACATTGGAGAAGGAAATGGCAACCCACTCTGGTGTTCTTGCCTGGAGAATCCCAGGGACGGGGGAGCCTGGTGGGCTGCCATCTATGGGGTCGCACAGAATCAGACACAACTGAAGCAACTTAGCAGCAGCAGAAGAAGAAATAAAAAAGAGTCAATACATAATGAATAATGCAATAAATGAAATAAAAAACACTCTGGAGGGAACCAACAGTAGAATAAGGCAGAAGATAGGATAAGTGAGGTAGAAGATAGAATGGTAGAAATAAATGAATCAGAGAGGAAAAAGAAAAACGAATTAAAAGAAATGAGGACAATCTCAGAGACCTCTGGGAAAATGTTAAATGCCCCAACATTCGAATCATAGGAGTCCCAGAAGAAGAAGACAAAAAGAAAGACCGTGAGAAAATACTTGAAGAGATAATAGTTGAAAACTTCCCTAAAATGGGGAAGGAAATAATCACCCAAGTCCAAGAAACCCAGAGAGTCCCAAACAGGATAAACCCAAGGTGAAACACCCCAAGACACATATGAATCAAATTAACAAAGATCAAACACAAAGAACAAATATTAAAAGTAGCAAGGGAAAAACAACAAACAGCACACAAGGGGATTCCCATAAGGATAACAGCTGATCTTTCAATAGAAACTCTTCAAGCCAGGAGGGAATGGCAGGACATACTTAAAGTAATGAAAGAAAGTAATGTACAGCCCAGATTACTGTACCCAGCAAGGATCTCATTCAAATATGAAGGAGAAATCAAAAGCTTTACAGACAAGCAAAAGCTGAGAGAATTCAGCACCATCAAATCAGCTCTCCAACAAATGCTAAAGGATCTTCCCTAGACAGGAAACACAGAAAGGGTGTATAAACTCAAACCCAAAACAATAAAGTAAATGGCAACAGGATCATACTTATCAATAATTATCTTAAATGTGGGGCTTCCTTGATGGCTCAAATGGTAAAGCGTCTGCCTGCAGTGTGGAAGACATGGGTTCGATCCCTGGATTGGGAAGATACCCTGGAGAAGAAATGGCAACCCACTCCAGTACTCTTGCCTGGAAAATTCCATGGACTGAGGAGCCTGGTGGGCTACAGTCCATGGGGTTGCAAAGAGTCAGACATGACTGAGTGACTTCACTTTCACTTTCACCTTAAATGTACATGGGTTGAATGCCCCTACCAAAAGACAAAGACTGGCTGAATGGATACAAAAACAAGACCCCTATATATGTTGTCTACAACAGACCTACCTCAAAACAAGGAAAACATACAGACTGAAAGTGAAGGGCTGGAAAAAGATATTCCATGCAAATAGAGACCAAAAGAAAGCAGGAGTAGCAATACTCATATCAGATAAAATAGACTTTAAAACAAAGGCTGTGAAAAGAGACAAAGAAGGACACTACATAATGATCAAAGGATCAATCCAAGAAGAAGATATAACAATTATTAATAGATATGCACGCAACATAGGAGCACTGCAATATGTAAGACAAATGCTAACAAGTATGAACAATAACACAATAATAGTGGGAGACTTTAATACCCCACTTACACCTATGGATAGATCAACTAAACAGAAAATTAACAAGGAAACACAAACTTTAAATGATACAATAGACCAGTTAGACCTAATTATAAAACAAAGGCTGTGAAAAGAGACAAAGAAGGACACTACATAATGATCAAAGGATCAATCCAAGAAGAAGATATAACAATTATTAATAGATATGCACGCAACATAGGAGCACTGCAATATGTAAGACAAATGCTAACAAGTATGAACAATAACACAATAATAGTGGGAGACTTTAATACCCCACTTACACCTATGGATAGATCAACTAAACAGAAAATTAACAAGGAAACACAAACTTTAAATGATACAATAGACCAGTTAGACCTAATTTATATCTATAGGACATTTCACCCCAGAATAATGAATTTCACCTTTTTCGCAAGTGCACACGGAACCTTCTCCAGGATAGATCACAGCCTGGGCCATAAATCTAGCCTTGGTAAATTCAGAAAACTTGAAATCATTCCAAGCATCTTTTCTGACCACAATGCAGTAAGATTAGATCTCAATTACAGGAGAAAAACTCTTTAAAATTCCAACATATAGAGGCTGAAAAACACACTGCTGAATAACCAACAAATCACAGAAGCAATCAAAAAAGAAATCAAAATATGCATAGAAATGAGTGAAAATGAAAATACAACAACCAAAACCTATGGGACACTGTAAAAGCAGGGCTAAGGGGAAGGTTCATAGCAATACAGGCATACCTCAAGAAACAAGATAAAAGTCAAATAAATAACCTGACTCTACACCTAAAGCAACTAGAAAAGGAAGAAGTATCCTTCTATTCCTGCTTTCTGGAGAGTTTTTATTATAAATGGATGTTGAATTTTGTCAAAGGCTTTCTCTGCATCTATTTATATAATCATATGGCTTTTATTTTTTCAATTTGTTAATGTTGGGTATTACATTGATTGACTTGCAGATATTGAAGAATCCTTGCATCCCTGGGGTAAAGCCCACTTGGTCATGGTGTATGATGTTTTTAATGTGTTGTTGGATTCTGATTGCTAGAATGTTGTTAAGGATTTTTGCATCTATGTTCATCAGTGATATTGGCCTGCATAGAAATGAATGAAAATGAAAACACAACAACCTAAAACCTGTGGGACATTGTAAAAGCAGTGCTAAGGGGAAAGTTCACAGGCATACCTCAAGAAACGAGGAAAAAGTCAAATAAATAACCTAACTCTACACCTAAAGTAACTAGAAAAGGAAGAAATGAAGAACCCCAGGGTTAGTAGAAGGAAAGAAATCTTAAAAATTAGGGCAGAAATAAATGCAAAAGAAACAAAAGAGACCATAGCAAAAATCAACAAAGCCAAAAGCTGGTTCTTTGAAAGGATAAATAAAATTGACAAACCATTAGCCAGACTCATCAAGAAACAAAGGGAAAAAAATCAAATCAATAAAATCAGAAAACTTTAATTTTGTTTGCAAGCTTTTAAAAGAAACTTGTCTAATCTTTAGAACTGAGACCTAAAATCTAGGACATGAATGAGATAATATTTTACTGGGTAGAAATATATTTGAGCACAGAGTGGGCTTCCTGAAAGCTGCAACATTTAGTACAGATTGTTCTGCTATGCTTGCCCAGAAAAATAATGTTGACCCTTCTAAACAGGAGATTACAGTGGAAATGTCAAACAAGTTCATTGTTCTCTTTTCTTCATTTGAACATTTTTTTTTATTTTACTAACATCAATAAAGCCATACAGAAACACTTCAGTTCTAAAAAGCCAACAGAAAACAACATGTAACAAAAGAATGATGCACTTAGGCAATAGCAGTCTCCAGACTGCATTTATCACATTTAATGGGAAAAAAAATTGGTCTGTATTTATCTTACATAAGAATGTATCTTCTCACCAATAAGTTTGTGAATAGGCTGTAAACAGAATACATTTTAGCTTTTATTTTTGATCAATAATTACCTACATTCTATTGCAAAAAGGAATGCTATCAATTTTTGATCTGCATTTCTTGCCTCCCTTTATTTTATTAGTAATTCATTCAACAAATATTAATTGAATGCCTTCTATGTGCCAGGCACCTTTTAGTTGGTTGGAGCACAATGATAAACACAGATTTCTGCATCTGTAAATCTTTCGAGTGAGGAAAGGGAGAGAATATAAACAATAAATCCAAGAAACATAGATACTAGAAGGAGATGAGCACGTAGAACAGAACAAGTGGATCAGGAATGCTCTGCAGGGATGGTTTGCAGTATTAATTAGAGTAAGATGGGTTCTTCCAGGCAGGAGGAGCAGTCAGAACAAAGGCTTTACAGCAGAAGTGTCTGACCTGTTAGGGAAAAAAAATCAAGGAGGAGGTGGGAGTAATAAGAGACAAAGGCAGGGAGGTTAGGGAGGCCTTCCACATAGAAGCTTGTAGACTATAGTAAGAAGTCTGCTACTATTCTCAGAGAGCAGGAACCCACACGGAATGGCCAGATCAAGCAAATAGAAAGACATCATTTAAATATCAATTTCAGATAAACAATAAATATATATTTTAGCATAGACATATTCTGTGGAATACATATACTAAAAAATTATCTGAATAATTTTATTACAAGTATGCTACATGCAACACTTGGGACATACTTACTTCTAAATTATGTATTCTTTATCTGAAAAATCAAAATTAACTGAATGTTCTGTATTTGCTCTGGCAACCCTAAATCTTGGGAGGAATTTAACCAAAGGAATGGCATGACCTGACTTATTTAAAACGATCGTTGTGTACAGAGAAATATTTTAAATAATCTACATTTATATTGACTTATTTATAATGATCCTTGCTGCCTAGAGAATAAACCCAGTGGGGCAAGGACAGAAATGGAGATATACATGGTAGCTTTTGCTGTGGTCCATGTGACAGATCCATGGTACGTGGAACCAGGAATATAGACAGTAGGAGACAGAAAGGGTGAGCAAAGGCAGGATCAGGAAAGAATGAGAAAACAAAATATAAAAAGGCAGGACATGTTATTTGCTTATTATTGTATGTATAAGCAGATATATTTCATATGCACAAATCTGATTAATTTAGACTAATTGGTTATATAATCATTTCTTTTGAAAATTATCAAGAAAAAGGAAAGAATATCTCCACTGCAGACTTGAATAAGAAAGTAGAAATGCAAAGGAAGACTCTAGAAATCAAAACACTTGAGTCATTTGTCACTTGCATGTATGTGACTTGAGATAAATAACAGTCTCTCAGAACTCCAGTTTTCTTTCATAAATGTGGATATAAATTTCTTCCTTCTTCACTTCACTAGGTTATTCTGAAGACTAGATGAGTCTGGATTCCTCTGACTGTCTCTAATGTGTCATGTAAGTACCAGTTGCTAAAAATATTGAGTTATAGGTAAATCATATGGATATAACTATGCAACTGGGAAAATAAAGGATTTGAAAAGATGAAGAAATGCCCTATTTTTTATTCAAGGAAGATAACTAGAACAACTTTTTTCTTCTAGGTAACAAATCAAAAGTACTGAGAATCCATAATGGTCTTTGTAAAATCAAGCACATGTCTCAATTTCACCTTTCTTCTTGACATTTCATCTTTTTTCTTTCAACAGAAGCAAACAGACAGCATGTATTAGTACATTCTTTTCAGTGTAATGGCGTTTTCCACAGAGAGAAGAAAAGTAAACTTCATAAACATGCAGTTACTCTTTATCTCAGAATATTATTTAGGAATCACAGTGAAATAGAGTCAAGGCAATAACTGAGAAAAGAATTAAAAGTCCCTAAAATAATAGGTTTTCCAGTGATGGAATCAGTGCGCAAAGTGAAGTGAGGAACTTCATTGCCAATATCTATCTACTGATCATCCATCCAACCATTAATAATTATATCTTGAGCATTCATGTATGAGAGTCTATCAATTCAGTTCAGTCACTGAGTTATGTCTGACTCTGCGACCCCATGAATCGCAGCATGCCAGGCCTCTCTGTTCATCACCAAATTCCAGAGTTTACCCAAACTCATATCCATCGAGTAGATGATGCCATCCAGCCATCTCATCCTCTGTCGTCCCCTTCTCCTCCTGCCCCTGATCCCTTCAAGCATCAGAGTCTTTTCCAATGAGTCAACTCTTCACATGAGGTGGTCAAAGTATTGGAGTTTCAGCTTCAGCATCAATCCTTCCAATGAATACCCAAGACTGATCTTTTTTAGGATGGACTGGTTGGATCTCCTTGCAGTCCAAGGGACTCAAGAGTCTTCTCCAACACCACAGTGCAAAAGCATCAATTCTTCAGCACTCAGCTTTCTTCACAGTCCAACTCTCACATCCATACATGACCACAGGAAAAACCATAGCCTTGACTAGACAGATCTTTCTTGGCAAAGTAATGTCTCTGCTTTTGAACATGCTACCTAGTAAGCAGTAAGTAAGGAGTAAGCGTCTTTTAATTTCATGGCTGCAATCACCATCTGCAGTGATTCTGGTGCCCAAAAAAATAAAGTCTGACACTGTTTCCACTGTTTCCCCATCTATTTCCCATGAAGTGATGGGACCAGATGCCATGATCTTAGCTTTCTGAATGTTGAGCTTTAAGCCAACTTTTTCACTCTCTTCTTTCACTTTCATCAAGAGGCTTTTTAGTTCCTCTTCACTTTCTGCTATAAGGGTGGTGTCATCTGCATACCTGAGGCTATTGATATTCCTCCTGGCAATCTTGATTCCAGCTTGTGTTTCTTCCAGCCCAGCGTTTCTCATGATGTACTCTGCATAGAAGTTAAATAAGCAGGGTGACAATATACAGCCTTGACGTACTCCTTTTCCTATTTGGAACCAGTCTGTTGTTCCATGTCCAGTTCTAACTGTTGCTTCCTGACCTGCATACAGATTTCTCAAGAGACAGGTTAGGTGGTCTGGTATTCCCATCTCTTTCAGAATTTTCCACAGTTTACTGTGATCCACACAGTCAAAGGCTTTGGCATAGTCAATAAAGCAGAAATAGATGTTTTTCTAGAACTCTCTTGCTTCTTCCATGATCCAGTGGATGTTAGCAATTTGATCTCTGGTTCCTCTGCCTTTTCTAAAACCAGCTTGAACAGGTGGAAGTTCATTCTTCACGTACTGCTGAAGCCTGGCTTGGAGAATTTTGAGCATCACTTTACTAGAGTGTGAGATGAGTGCAATTGTGTGGTAGTTTGAGCATTCTTTGGCATTGCCTTTCTTTCAGATTGGAATGAAAACTGACATTTTCCAGTCCTGTGGACACTGCTGAGTTTTCCAAATTTGCTGGCATATTGAGTGCTGCACTTTCACAGCATCATCTTAGCATATCCAAAAAAAAAGAAAAAACTACTACTCTCACAAGAATTGTACATCAATAACTAAAATGTTACACAGAATATGATACAGGAGAAATACAGATAATAGAGGAATGGGCATGGCTAGAGTTAGTCAGAAATGCTATGGTTATGGGAGAGTTTTTAGGCAGTGAACTATAAAAAGCATAGCTCACTGTGGTTATTATGTAGGGCAAATGTAAGGAATAGAGAAAGCTAAAGTGCAAGATAGGTTAATCCAACAATATAGAAAGTGTTAACTGTGAGATGAAGGTATATGGTGTTATTATGTTAGCAAACATAAGCTATTGAAGGCTTTTGAGCTGACAACACTATAAGAATCAAAATTAAGAAAAATAAACTTGGCCATTATGAGACAAACTAGAAACCTATTACAATTGTCCAGTGGAAAGATGACAAAAGAATGAAAAGGATTATGTGTGAAGTACATTATCAGGATTGCAATTAAATGAGTGGAGGAACAGCGATGTAAAATAAGGGCAGTAAGCCCATGATAGACGTTCATCTGTCTCTCATTTAAAAGATGAACATTAGGAATGCCCAAGAATTAAGACAGTAACTTTAAGGAGCCTTCAAAGGACCCTAACTCTCCATGCTACCATTCTTGTATGGCTCCTATCTTAAGTTTTCCCAAGATGATGACTGTATCTCCATCATAGCATCTCCACTTTAGGCCTGGATAACAAAGTAAAAGTTCAAAAAAAGAATGTCCTCTTCTCTGAGTCAGCTTACTTTAAGCAACCTTCATGGAAGGCACCCAAAATTTCCAATGACATCTCCTCAGTTGTGAACTTGGCTATGTGACCAACCTTAGCTAAAGGGAAATCTGGGAAATATAGTCCAGTTAATGCAGGCAGAAACTGAAATTGGGATTTTTAATGTATATCAGGTTATGTAAATAGCAATTTATGCCACAAACTGAGACATAGAAGATTTGATGACCAATTTAATAGAGAACAGGGCCTAAGTAAAGACAAGAAAATTAGAGATGTCAAAGTTGTAAGACTGAATATCTGAGTTAATTTCTGTGACTATAAGAGAAATAATAAAATTCTCAGAAAGCTAAAGTGAGAAAGAGGAGGAATTGGATCAGGTTGAAATATCCACAAGTGGAAAATTATGGTATCTGTTGCAAATATTTTAAAACACTGGAATTTGTCATATTTTCATAGTAAGTTTAAAAGATCTGGCATAATTAAGCCAAGTTTATTCTGTTACCTGTCTAGTGAATTATTTTGGATGGCTAGTTTTTCTAGACCAATTATATTAATACAGGTCAGAGTCATTAACTATTTCAAAATTATTTTTACCATCACTTTTTGTTGTCTTAACAATACAATGTTTCAAAACTCTTGGAAAATTGGTGAATTTTTCTTTAACCTGATTGCACAGTATTGTAATTACAATCAAAGTTCAATCATGATATTAAATTCTTTCATCCAGTTAATCAACAAATATTTATGAACATCTATCATATGACAGGCACTGTTGAAAGTGCTGAAGATAATGTAGTGAGTATAAAACAGATACAGTGTTTTCCACTAGAGGCTTACATTCTAGAAGGAGTATGGTAGGAATTGAGAGGTCAGGGGCATATATATTTGAGACAAAGACTAATGGTAGTAGAGGGGAGATGAGCCATGTAAACAGCCAGGTAAAAAGCCCTGCACATAGAGGCAAGAGTAGACGTGAGGTAAAAAAACAAGGGGAAGGAGAAATGATAGCAGGAGTGAAATCATGCAGAGACTTGTAACACATGAAAAGGACTTTATTTTAAAATATTTTTTCAATAAAACTGGTTTGAGGAGTTTATTGGTTTGCAGATAGTGACTTTATATTAGGAAAGAAATCAACTCACTTTTTAAATGTACTTCCTTGAAAAATTTGCTATAACTGTTCTATTTGTTTGCTTTGTGTTTTGGACTAATCTTGAAAAGAGCTGATCTATAGCACTGCATATCAGAGCTAAACCTAAAGTATGTGAATCTGCAATTTCTTGTGTGCATTGTCTAACACTGCTCTTCCTACAGGCCAAAGGGTGACTTCTGTGATCTTCTCAAAGCTATTTTCTTTTGATATGGAGCACACAATTGAAGTCCTAAACCCAGCATAGGTCTCCATGGTTACAAGAGGACAAGCTGCCTCTCCGTGCCCAAAAGAGCTGGATTGTTTTCAGCTGAAAATGAGTATCACCCAGGCTGCAGTTTCAGAATGACATACTCTGTAAGTAGTGACACGTTTTTATTCCAATAAAAACAGAATGCATTTAAATCAGATTAAGGACAAAATGAAGAGCATTAATGCAGGCACTTAATATTCCAGCCTACGCTGAGACATGTTCAAGAACATGAACCCAGGAGGTCAACTGTTGAATTATGAATTGACTGAACACTATGCTCAAAGTGGAAATCTCTTTCCAGAATTAGAAAAAGAAGATGAAGTCAACCAATAATTGATACCTATTTTCCTGGGAATATATATATACACACATATATGTGTGCATATATATATATATATATATATATATACATATATACTTATACATATGCTTGATGCTGCTGCTGCTGCTAAGTCGCTTCAGTTGTGTCTGAACTCTGTGCGACACCGTAGACGGCAGCACACCAGGCTCCGCCGTCCCTGGGATTCTCCAGGCAAGAACACTGGAGTGGGTTGCCATTTCCTTCTCCAAAGCATGGAAGTGAAAAGTGAAAGTGAAGTCACTCAGTCATTCCCGACTCTTTGCAACCCCATGGACTGCAGCCTACCAGGCTTTTCCAACCATGGGATTTTTCAGGCAAGAGTACTGGAGTGGGGTGCCATCGTCTTCTCCGATAAATATGCTTACATATATGCTATTCTGTACTTAGTTACTCAGTCATTTCTGACTCTTTATGACCCCATGGGCTGTAGCCCACCAGGCTCCTCTGTCCATGGGGATTCTCCAGGGAAGAATACTGGAGTGGGTTACCAGGTCCTCCTCCAGGGGATCTTCCCATCCCACAGATTGAACCCATGTCTCCCGCATTGCAGGTGGATTCGTTGAGCCACAAGTGAAGTGCATGAATACCGGAATGAGTAGCCTATCCCTTCTCCAGTGGATCTTCCTCGCCCAGAACTGAACTAGGGTCTCCTGCAATGCAGGAAGATTCTTTAGCAGCTGAGCTACCAGGGAGCTACCATATATATATATACATGGAATTTGTTTATTGTTCATGTGTGGATTCTATTCCTTAATTATAGATATGAATCCTCCAATTTAAGAAAGAAATTCTACATGTGTCCACTTTAAATGATTTTTTTCTTTTTCAGTATTCTTATGATCAAATAATAATTCTTTAATTCAGAAAGCTTTAACATATATATGCTATTTACCTGTCCTCCCAATTCCTCCAATGCTCCTTCTAGAATGTAACAATGTTTTATATTATCTGAAAAGTTTACACTGAATAATTTTGTCAATTTTGAGTGTACATATAATTTTTTAAAACCCTTCACATTCCACAGAGTTTGGAATGGAGCTGTTTCATTGATGCTCAGCCTAAGGATAGGCTTGTGTGTCTCTCTCAGACTGTAGTCTACAGGAACAAGAAGAACAATAGAGGTAGGCCTGACAAATACGTGTTTCTATGTGTAGGGAAAAGAAGCCAAATGAGAAGATAAGACAGTACGTTGAACAGTGAATGAATTACAGAAGCAAGAAATTAAAGGAAAAAAAAATAAAATTGAAGGAATGATGGGTATGGCTTCCATTTTATACTCTTAAAAATGACATTGTGCTCATGGATATAAGATAGTAATCAGGCTGCAAATACAGATTCTTAAATGTAAAGATTTCCAAAAAATTATAAAAAGAATTACACACCAAAACTAGGTGGGATTTACCCCAGGTTTAAAAGCTGGTTAAACATTTTAAAAGTAATATAATCAAAATGCAGCTTTGGTCCCTGGGTCAAGAAGATCCCCTGGATGAGGGCACAGCAACCCACTCCAGTATTCTTGCCTGGGAAATCCCATGGACAGAGGAGCCTGGTGGGCTACAGTCCATGGGGTTGCAAAAGAGTCCTACATGACTAAAGCAGCTTAGCACAGACCACATCAAGAGACTTTAAAAATAAAAATAATATGATCATATCATAAATGCAGAAATAGCATCTGACAAAAATCTCATGCTCATTATAATAAAAATCTGTCAGGAAAAGGAATAGAGAATGTCCTTAACCTGATCCAAGAAATCTACAGCTTACATCATCCTAAATGGTGAAAACCCAGAAGAAGCTTTCCCAATAGGATCAGGTACTAGAAAAGGATATCTCCTCGTACTAATCCTTTTCAACATTTTGTTGGAAGTATTTATTACTAATGCAGTAGGCAAGAAAATAAAAGTTCTCCAGTCAGAAAGGAGGCAATACCAGCTTCATTTGCAGATAACATGGTCTATGTAGAATATCCCAAAGAACTGACAAAAAACCTGGAGATAATAAACAATTATACAAGCAAGATAAAAGCTTAACATACAATAGTTAATCATTTTTGTATATATCAACAATGAAGTAGAATTTGAAATTTAAAAATACCCAGTATCATTTATATTAGCAGCCCTCAAAAATGTGATACTTAGGTATAAATCTAATAAAATAGACACAAGACCTATATGAGGAAAACTACAAAACTCTGATGAATAAAATCAATGAAAAACTAAATAAATGGAGAAATACTTCATGTTCACATGCTAAGTGTCTTCAGTTGTGTCTGACTGTTTGCAACCCTATGGACCATAGCCTGTCAGAGCTCTCTGTCCATGCGATTTCCTGGGTAAGAGTACTGGAGTAGGTTGCTATTCCCTTCACCAGGGGATCTTCCCAACCAAGGGACTGAACCCAGCTCTCCTGCATTGCAGGCATATTCTTTACCATTTGAGCCACCATAATATGTGTTCATTGGAGGGACTGATGTTGAAGCTGAAACTCCAATACTTTGGCCACCTGATGAGAACAGCTGACTCATTGGAAAAGACCCTGATGCTGGGAAAGATTGAAGGCAGGAGGAGAAGGGGACAACAGAGGATGAGATGGTTGGATGGCATCACTGACTCAGTGGAAATGGGTTTCGGTGGACTCTGGAAGTTGGTGATGGACAGGGAGGCCTGGCATGCTGTATTCATGGGGTCTCAAAGAGTCAGACATGACTGAGCAACTGAACTGAACTGAATATGATTATACCATAATTAATAGTTTAAAAAAATTAAAAGTTTTCTCCTAAGACAAAGGAAAAGACAAAGGTATCTCTTTTCACCACTTTTATTCAATACCATATTGAAAGTTCTACCAGGAACAATTATACAAGAAAAGCAAAAGACATCCAGATTAGAGATGTGAAAATATTTGTTGATGATATCATATTCTATACATAGACATTCTAAAAAATCCATAGTAAAATGATTATGGTTAAAACATAAGTTCAGGAAAAAAAGATAAGAATATACATTAGCAATAAACAATTTGAAAGTCAAATTTAAAGCACGTTTACTTAAAAGCATCAAAAATATTTCCCATTAAATTTAACAAAAATATGCAAATGCTGTGCTTAGTCACTCAGTCGTGCCTGGCTCTTTGCAACCCCTAAAACTATCATTGAAATACATTGAAGATTTAAGTATATGAAGAGACAGCAAGTGTTTGTGGATTGTAAGATTTGATATTAATAAAAGAATTATCCAATTATCCTAAAATTTATATATAGATGAAACAAAATTGCTATAAAATACCAGCTGCCTTTCTATTGAAAATACAGACAAAAATGATCCTGTAATTCGTAGAATATTTAAGAAGCCCATAAGAGTTAAAACAAGCTCAAAAAGAATAAATTCAGTAAAATCACATTTCTCTATTTCACAGTTCTACAACATACAGTAATCACAACTCTGTGGTACTTAAGGACAGATCTAGAAATCAATGGAATAAAGTTGAGATTCCATAAACAAATCCAAATAGTAGTAATTTATTCTGACAAGGATGTAAAAACAACTCAATGAGGAAAGAATAGTCTTTTCAAAAAATAGTTCTAGGAAAATGCCAAAAATGTACATGAAAGATCTAAAATTATAAAACTCTTAGATGAAAATTATGTAACATATTTAAACGCTGGGCAATGGTTTCTGATATATGACAATTAAGTATAACAACAAAAGGAAGTATATAGAAATTAGACCACCAATTTTTTTTTAATTTGTGCTTCAAAAGATACTGTTAATATAAGTTTTATAAAAAAGAAGGTGTCAGCATCATGGTGGAACCAGATGTTCTGTTTGTCTTCCCTTTAATCTACAATCAGTGAAACACCCATAATTCAACAAAACTATCTTTGACCAACTCATCATGATACCAAATAATTTCACATACCTGTACATCTAAATGTGCGTAGACTGGAACACATAGAGGAGGTAAAATAGGGGGAACAGTAAAGGCGGTACCTGTGAGCCTGGAGCAACAGTCAAGATGGCTAAAGCTGCAAGTGGCAGAAAGGAAGCAGCACAGATGATTCTTGCTCTGGGCTACAGGAGCACCCATGGCCACAGAGAAATGGGCAGCAATGGCACTGGGACCTGCAAACCCATCCCCCAGTGCAGAAATGCCCGTGACTCTGGTCCTCCACCCCTACCCACAGTGATGATGCCTACAAACCCAGCACTCAGGGACACAGCAGAGGCCCCACAACCCCAGCTGCCCTCAACCCACCCCCTCCCTCTGTGGCAGTGTATCCCACAACTCCGGAGACCTGGGATGTGACAGAAGCATCTGCCACCCCAGTGCCCCAGGAAGCAGCACCAGGGGCACCAACAGCAGCAAGGTACCAAAAACTCTGATAAAACAAACAAACAATTCAAGGGCATCAGGCAACACCTCTAACAGAGGTGACAGAGGGTGGAAAGTGCTAATTCTCATATAGAACCAGGGCGGCTCGGGTAAGAGAAAACCAAAATTGTGCTGTACCACCACCTACTGGAAAACAAAAGGAAGACCTCTAACTTCTAATCTGTTGAATCCTTAGAATCAAGCACAAACATGTTTCTGCTTCAAATGCCAAGTTAAAGGAACAACTCGTCAAGCACCATGAAGAACCATAGTAAAACCGTATTATAGAAAGAAAATGATGATTTTTCAAAGACAAAACTTAAAATCACAGAATATTGATATCTAATTGCAGAGAATACAAAATAGCTGTCATGAAGAAATTCAACAAGCTACAAGAAAACTCAGAACAGGACTACTTTAGCAAAGAGATTGAAACTCTGAAATATATCTAACAAATTCTGAAGATGAATACCTCTGTAAATAGCTGCAGAATACATTAGAAAGCACCGGAAATAGTATAGACCATTGAGCTTGAAGATAGAAATCTACAAATGTTTCAGAAATAGAAGAATTAAGATCTAAAAAAAAAAAAAAGAAAAAGAAGAAGAAATTTTACTATTTGGCCTTATAAGAAGGGCAACATTAGGACATTGTGATAACGATCACCCAAGAAGAAGAGAAGCATAAGGAAACAGAAAGTTTGTTTAGAGGAATAACAGCTGAGAACTTCCCAAACCTCAGTTCAGTTCAGTTCAATCACTCAGTCGTGTCCAACTCTTTGCGACCCCATGGACTGTAGCATGCAAGGCTTCCCTGTTCATCACCAACTTCTGGAGCCTACTCAAACTCATGTCTATTGAGTTGGTGATACCATCCAACCATCTCATCCTCTGTCATCCCCTTCTTCTCCTGCCTTCCATCTTTCCCAGCATCAAGGTCTTTTCCAATGAGTTCAGTTTTTTGTATCAGGTGGCCAAAGTATTGGAGTTTCAGCTTCAGCATCAGTCTTTCCAATGAATATTCAGGACTGATTTCTTTTAGGATTGACGGGTTGGATCTCCTTGCAGTCCAAGGGACTCTCAAGAGTCTTCTACAACACCAGTGCTGAAATTCTTCAGCACTCAATACAAACTGAAATTCTTCAGCACTCAATACAAACCCATGAAACTAAAACCCCTAGTTACTGCAACATAAAAAGACCTTCTATAAGACACATTATATCAAACTGCCAAAAGTCACTGAAAAAGAAAGAATTTTAAAGTCAGCCAGAGAGGAAAAAAAAAAAGGGATCCTGCAATGAAACCCCTATTAGGCTATCAGCAGATTTTTCTGCAGAAATTCTACAGGCCAAGAGAGAAAGGAATATCATACTAAAATACTGAAAGATTTAAAACTGTCAGCCAAGAATACTCTATCCAGTAAAGTTATCCTTCAGATATGAAGAAGAAATAAAAGCTTTCTCAAACAAGCAAAAGCTGAGGGAGTTCGTCAACACTAGACCTGTCTAACAAATGATGAAAGCTCTTCTACCAGAAAATAAGGCAAAAGTAAAAAAAAAAAAAAAAAAACTTTGAGTAAGGTGATAAGTAAAATCAGATCAGAAAATTTCAACTCTCTATCAGTAGGTTTTTGAACTTTTCATTAAATCATAAAAGATATAGGGGAGAGTGCAGTATACAATTACTATAGCTACTTCAATATGGTAACAAACTCACAACATACAAAGGGGTAATCTGAGACAACAAAAAATAAAGGGGGAAGAGAAAAAGTGTGAACCCATACAGGCCTATGAAGATAAGGTACTATCAGCAGAAAAAGGACTGCTATGTCTATGAGACATTTTACTAAACTTCATGGTAACCACAAAACATAAATCTAGAGCAGAGACATGAAATATAAAAAAAGAAAAAATGTGAGGGAAAAAATCATTTAAAAAAATGAAAACAGAAGACAGAAACACAAGGGGAAAATGGAGATATTGAATAACCAGCAAACAAAAGACAAAATGGCAGTACTAACCATCTATCAATAATAATCTTAAATATAAATGTGTTGAATTCACCAATCAAAAAACACAGAAGTCCTGGATGGGTTAAAAACCAAGACTCAACATTATCCTGTTTCCTGGATACTCACCTCAGCTCTAAAGACAAACATGGGCTCAAGATGAAAGGCTAAAAGATGATACTCCAAGCAAATGGCAGCTACAAGTAAGCAGGTATAGCCATACTCACACAAACAGACTTCAAGCCAAAAAGGACATTATATATGTGTAAGTATACTGTATTGTTGTTTTTCTTTCTGACTTACTTCACTCTGTATGATTGGCTCCAGCGTCATCCACCTCATTAGAACTGAGAATGATGGTAATGATAAACCTGTACACAAGAGAGAAAAGAGACACAGATGTATAGAACGGCCTTTTGGACTATGTGGGAGAGGGAGAGGGTGGGATGGGTTGGCAGAATGGCAGTGTAACATGTGTGATATCATAAGTGAAACGAATTACCAGGCCAGGTTTGATGCAGGATGCAGGATGCTTGGGACTGATGCACGGGGATAATCCAGAGAGAGGGTGTGGGGCGGGAGGGGGGAGGTGGGGGTCGGGATTGGGAGTTCATGTACACTCGTGGCTGATTCATGTCGATGTGTAGCAAAATGAATACAGTATTGTAAAGCAAAACAAACTAAAAAATAAAAATTAATTTTAAAAAAGGACATTATAAAGGGGACAATTAATCAAAAAAGACATAATCATTATTAATATCTACACATCTAACACAGGAGCACTGAAATATGTTAAAGCTATGATCAATATACCTAAAAGGAGAAAATGACAGCACCACAGTAAAGGTAGGACCTTAAACACACACTTATATCAATGGATAAATCAGGCAGGCAGTCAACAAGGAAACAGAAGATTTAAATGAAACATTAGACTAGACAGGCTTGATTTATATGGAACAGTCCCATCCATGCAGCAAAATACACATTCATCTCTCGTGTACCTGAAACATTCTCAGGATAGAATGTATGTTAAGACATAAAAAGAGTCTCAATAAATCTAAGATAAGTGAAATACTATCAAGCATCCTTTCTGATCAAAATGGTGAGAAATTCGAAACCAATAAGAATAAAGCTGGAAAACAATCACAAATATGTGAAGACTGAACAACATGCTATTGAACATCTAGTGGATCAATATAGAAATCAAAGAATGAATAAAAAATACCTGAAAACAAAAAGAAACAAAAATTTAACATTTTTGAGATGCAGCAAAGTTTGTACAGAGAGTGAGGTTTATAGCAATACAGGCCTACTTCAAGAAACTTAAAAAGCTCAAATAAACAATCTAAACTCACGCCTTAAAGAAATTAGGAAAAGAACAAATGAAACCCAAAGTGAGTAGAAGGAAGGAAATAATAAAGATCAGAAGAAATGTGAATAGAGAATAAAAGCACACACACAAAAAAAGTTACACTTCCAAGGATTCTTATTAGCTAAAAATTATATATAAATGAATCCAACATCTTCCACAGAGAGTGAAGTTTATAGCAATACAGGCCTACTTCAAGAAACTTAAAAAGCTCAAATAAACAATCTAAACTCACACCTTAAAGAAATTAGGAAAAGAACAAATGAAACCCAAAGTGAGTAGAAGGAAGGAAATAATAAAGATCAGAAGAAATGTGAATAGAGAATAAAAGCACACACACAAAAAAAGTTACACTTCCAAGGATTCTTATTAGCTAAAAATTATATATAAATGAATCCAACATCTTCCACTGAGGACACTGGTAGGAAAATAATATGAATATTAAATAAAATATTTCTTTATAATTTAAATAAAAGAATCTTTGATAGAGGGAGAAATGAGATAGAGATGGGAAGAGTATGCTATATATTCTAAATAAAAATTATGTATACTGAAAAAAAATTCAATAAACTAAGAGCTAGTTTTCTGAAAATGTAAATTTAACAAACCTTTAAGAGAGAGAAAGCATTGATAAACAGAATCAGGAAAAAATAGAAATAAATAACACAAAAATACAACAGATTATAAGAGAATATTATAAATAGCTATACACTAACATATTGTAAAATCTAGAAGAAATGGATGAATTCTTGGAATCATACAACCTTCCAAACCTGAATCATAAAGAAGTAAAATATCTGAATACTGATCACTAGTAGGACATGAGTGTCAGCAAACTTCGGAAGATGCTGAGGACAGGGAAGCCCAGCGGGCTGTAGTCCACAGACTTGCAAAGAGTTAGACACAACTTAGAGACTGAACAACAAAAGGAATGGGATTAAAACAGTAATTTTAAAAACCACCCAAAAGAGCTCCATTGGGAATTACTACCAAACATTTAAAATAGATTTAATGTCTATTCTTCTCAAACTCTTCCAAATATTGAAGAGGAGGTGATACTTACTAACTCATTTTAAAAGTTTACTATTAACCATGATTTCAAACTAGACAAAGGACAGCACACGCACACACAAAAATTAAAAGCCAGTATCTCTGATGATTGTAGATGAGGAAATTCTCTAACAAAATACTAGCAAACCAAATACAGCAGTACATTAAAAGGATCATCCTTTGTGATCAACTGGGATTTATTCCAGGGATTCAAGGATAGTTGAACATCTACAAATCAATCAACGTTATACACCGTAACAAAATGATGGATAAAATTATCTCAATAGATGTATTAAAAGCATTTGAAAAGATTCAACACCTATTTATGATAAAGAATTATAAATAAAATGGGTATAGAAGGAATGTACCACAATATAATAAAGGCTAGATGTCTCAATAAACCTACATCTACTGTCACATTCAATGGTGAAAAGCTGAAAGTTTTTCCTCTTAGATAAGGACAGAACAAAACACTGATGCCCATCTTCACCAAGTTTATTCAACATGATATTGGAAATTTTATCCAGAGCAATTAGGAAAGACAAGGCAATAAATGGCATTCAAATTGGAAAAGTAAAATTACAGAGTATAAAATCAATGTACAAAAAATTGTTGCACTTTTATATACTTAACAGCAAATAACAGAAAGAGAATTTATGAAAACAATCCCACTATTTATAATAACAAAAAGAATACCTAGAAATGAAATTAACCAAAGAGGTAAAAGATGTAAAATGAAAGCTATAAGACATTATTGATATAAATTAACAAGGACACAAAGAAACAAAAAGATTCTCCATGTACATGTACTGAAAGAATTAACATTATTAAAATATCCACACTATCTAAAACAACACAAAAATTCAACGCAATTCCTATCAAGATCCCAGGGACATTTTTCACAGATATAGAAGCCACTATGAAATTAGAACCACTATTTGACAGCAATTCATAAAAATAAACTCAAAATGAATTAAAGATTTGAATGTAAGACCTGAAACCATAGAACTCCAAGTAGAAAATATAGACAGTGCACTCTTTGATATTGGTCTCAGCAATATTTTTCTGTATATGTTCCTCAGATAAGGAAACAGAAGCAAAAATAAACAACTGGAACTACATCAAACTAAAGAGCTCTGCACAGTAAAGGAAACCATCAACAAAATGAAAAGACAACCTATCAGATGGGAAAAGATATTTGCAAATCATATATTTTATAAGTAGTTAATATTCAAATTATATAAAGAACTCATACAACTCAACAACAAAAACAACCTGATTAAAAAATAAACAGACAAGCTGAAAAGACATTTTTCCAAAGACATACAGATGGCCTACAAGCACATGAAAAGAGGTTCAACAGCACTAATCCACAAGGAAATGCAAATTAAAGCCACATTCTAACCTCACATCTGTTAGAATAGCTATTATCAAGAAGGTAAGAAATAATAGGTGCTGATGAAGATGTGGAGAAAAGGAAACCCCTGTATATTGTTGTTAGAAATGTAAAATGGTATTATAAAAACCAGGCTTCCCTGGTGGCTCAGACAGTGAAGAATCTGCCTGCAATGCAGAAGACCCAGGAGACGCGGGTTTGATCCCTGGGTCAGTAAGATCTCCTGGAGAAGGGAATGGTTACACACTCCAGTATTCTCACCTAGATAATTCCATAGAAGAGGAGTCTGGCAGGTTACAGTCCATGTGATCTCAGAGTCAGACATGACTGTGTGACTAACCATCATCATCATCATCACTATGGAAAACAGAATGAAGACTCCTTAAAAAATTAAGAGCTATCACATGTTCCAGTTATTCCACTCCTGTGTATTTATCTGAAGATTATAAAAACAATGACTGAAAAAGACATATGTACCTCTAAGTTCACTGCAGCATCATTCAAAATAGCCAAGATATGGAAACAACTTAAGTGCCCATTGATGGATGAATGAATAAGGATGTAATATATATTTATAATTGCAATACTGGTCACCACAAAAATAGATGGAACCTTGCCACTGTGACATTGCTGAACCTTGAGTGCATTATGATATGTGAAACAAAGACAGATACGGTATAAGTGCACTCGTGTGGATTATAAAAACAAAATAAATCAAACAAAAACAAACATGTAGATACAGAGAACAGAGCAGTCACTAGTCACGAGAAGGTTGGGGGGACAAGTAAACAGGTATAGTGGGGTCAATCTTATGCTGATGGATGGAAACTAATCTTTTGATGATGAGCATACTATAGTGTATCAGTTCAGTTCAGTTGCTCAGTCGTGTCTGACTCTTTGCGACCCCATGAATCGCAGCACGCCAGGCCTCCCCTGTCCATCACCAACTCCCGGAGTTCACTCAGACTCACGTCCATCGAGTCTGTGATGCCATCCAGCCATCTCATCCTCTTTCGACCCCTTCTCCTCCTGCCCCCAATCCCTCCCAGCATCAGGGTGTTTTCTAATGAGTCAACTCTTTGCATGAGGTGGCCAAAGTACTGGAGTTTCAGCTTCAGCATCATTCCTTCCAAAGAAATCCCAGGATTGATCTCCTTCAGAATGGACTGGTTGGATCTCCTTGCAGTCCAAGGGACTCTCAAGAGTCTTCTCCAACACCACAGTTCAAAAGCATCAATTCTTCAGCGCTCAGCCTTCTTCATAGTCCAACTCTCATATTCATACATGACCACATAGCCTTGACTAGACGGACCTTAGTCGGCAAAGTAATGTCTCTGCTTTTGAATATACTATCTAGGTTGTTCATAACTTTTCTTCCAAGGAGTAAGTGCCTTTTAATTTCATGGCTGCAGTCACTATCTGCAGTGATTTTGGAGCCCAAAAAAATAGTCTGACACTGTTTCCACTATAGTGTATACTGACACTGAAATATAGTATATTCATGAAACTTACATAATGTTATAAATCAATGTTACATCAAAAAGTAAGTAGATAAGAAATGAAAAAGAATCTACACAATGGGAAAGTATTGAGTGGGGCGCCATTGCCTTCTCCGTCATATTTTAGAGCGACCTAAAATCCAGAATATACAAACAAACATACTTAACAAAAAAAAAATAACACAAAAAGTGAAAAATATTTAACAGATATATCTCCAAAGAATCATACAAATGGCCAATAAGCACATGAAAATAGGCTCAACATAATTAGCCATTGAAAGTGAAAGTGAAATCGCTCAATTTTGTCCAACTCTGTGAGAACCCATGGACTGTAGCCTACCAGGCTCCTCCGTCCATGGCATTTTCCAGACAAGAGTACAGGAGTGGGCTGCCATTTCCTTCTCCAGGGGATCTTCCCAACTCAGGGATGGAACCCAGGTCTCCCACATTGTAGGCAAACACTTTACCATCTGACCCACCAGAGAAGCCCTAATTTGCCATTGGTGGTTTGATGGTTTAGTTGCTAAATCGTGTCCGACTCTTGCAACCCTGTGGACTGTAGCCTGACAGGCTCCTCTGTCCATGGAATTTTCCAGGCAAGGATCCTGGAGCAGATTGCCATTTCCTTCTCCAGGGGATCTTCCCGACCCAGGAATCAAACCCAGGTCCCTGCATTGCAGGCAGATACTTTACAAACTGAGCTAGGAGTGAAGCCCTATTATCAAAACTACAGAAAATGCAATCATAACTTAAATCCACTAGTATGACAATATGGTAAAGAATATACATATAAAAGTTTCAGTGTTGATGAAGATGTGGAGAAATTGGAACCCTCAAGTGTAGCTGACCAAATTTTAACACAGTGTAGCTGCTTTAAAAAGCAATTTGATAGTTCCTCAAGGAATTACACACAGAGTTATCACACTAAACAGCAATTCTACACCTAGGTGTATGTCCAAGTGAATTGAAAGCAAACGTTTAAAGAAATTTTGTTCATGAGTATTCTTATCAATATTTTCACAACAGCCAAAGTGAGAAAAAACTAATGTCAGTCAACTGATGAACAGATAGACTAAAGTGGTATGTCCACACCATGAAATATTATTCAGCCATAAAAAGAATGAGTGAACTTCAAAACATTATGTTAAGTGAAAGAAATCAGATAAAAACGGACACATGTTGTATGATTCTATTTATATTAAATGCCCAGAATAGGTAAATCCATGGAGACAGAGGATAGTCAGAGTTGCCATGAAATATGAAGAGGGTAAAACGTGGAAAAACAGCTGATGGGTATGAGTTTCTTTTGGGGTTTATGAAAAGTTCTGGAATAAGATAGTGAAGGTGATTTAATATCTTTGTGGACGTACTGGAAATCACTGAATTTCACATTTTAGAAACATGAATATTACATGTTAATTGCCCCTAAGTGAAAAAATCGTTGGGAGGAGTAGGTGCATAAACACTATCAACATAACTGTTCTATCTCATATAATCAGAAAATTTCTTTAGATAGGTTATTCAAGCTAAAACAAAATTTTCTTCGATTCATGACACAGCTTAAACCAAACTATACCTACTGCTTAGTTCTTATGCTTTTAGTATGGATTTTGTATTTCTATTCCTGTAGAAGAAAAAAAGAAATATTCTGCAGTGGAAAAATCACTTCATCTGAGCCAAAATCTGCCTTATCATTTCTATATAATTTCTAACTTTCAGTTCAGTTCAGTTGTTCATTTGTGTCTGACTCTTTCTGACCCCATGGATTGCAGCACGCCAGGCTTCCCTGTCCATCATCAACACCCAGAGCTTACTCAAACTCATGTCCACTGAGTCGGTGATGCCATCCAACCCTCTCATCCTCTGTCATTCCCTTCTCCTCCTGACTTTCATATTTCCCAGGACCAGGGAGTCAGTGCTTCACATCAGGTGGCCAAAGTATTGCAGTTTCAGCTTCAGCATCAGTCTTTCCAATGAATATTCAGGACTGATTTCCTTTAGGATGGACTGGTTGGATCTCCTTGCAGTCCAAAGGACTGTCAAGAGTCTTCTCCAACACCATAGTGCAAAAGCATCAATTCTTTGGCAATCAGCTTTCTTTCTATTGCAACTATTACACACATACATGGCTATTGAAAAACCATAGCTTTGACTAGATGAAACTTTGTTGCCAAACTAATGTCTCTACTTTTTAATATGCTGTCTGGGTTGGTCATAGCTTTCCTTCCAAAGAGTAAGCCTCTTTTAATTTCATGGCTGCAGTCAAAAATGTAGTGATTTTGGAGCCCAAACAAATAAAGCCTCTCACTGTTTCGATTGTTTCCCCATCTATTTACCATGAAATGATTGGACCAAATGTTGAGTTTTAAGCCAACATTTTCATTCTCCTCTTTCACTTTTATCAAGAGTCTCTTTAGTTTTTCTTCACTTTCTGCCATAAGGGTGGTGTCATCTGCATATTTGAGTTTATTGATATATCTCCCAGCAATCTTAATTCCAGCTTGTGGTTCATCCAGCTCAGTGTTTCTCATAATGTACTCTTCATATAAGTTAAATAAGCAGGGTGACAATATATAGCCTTGACATACTCCTTTCCTGACTTGAAACCAGTCTGTTGTTCCATGTCCAGTTCTAACTGTTGCTTCCTGACCTGCATATAGGTTTCTTAAGAGGCAGGTCAGGTGGTCTGGTATTCCCATTTCTTTAAGAATTTTCTACAGTTTATTGTGATCCACAGTCACAGACTTTGGCATAGTCAACAAAGCAGAAGTGAATGTTTGTTCTGGAACTCTTGCTTTTTGGATGATCCAACGGATGTTGGCAATTTGATCTCTGCCTTGTCCAAATCCAGGTTGAAAATCTGGAAGTTCAAAGTTCATGTACTATTGAAGCCTGGCTTGGAGAATTTTGAGCATTACTTTACTAGCATGTGAGATGAGTGCTATTGTGTGGTAGTTTGAATATTCTTTTGGCATTGCCTTTCTTTGGGAATGGAATGAAAACTGACATTTTCCAGTCCTGTGGCCACTGCTGAGTTTTCCAAATTTGCTGGCATATTGAGTGAAGCACTTTCACAGCATCATCTCTTAGGATTTTAAATAGCTCGACTGGAATTCCATCACCTCCACTATATTTGTTCATAGTAATGCTTCCTAAGGTCCACTTGACTTTGCATTCCAGGATGTCTGGCTCTAGGTGAGTGATCACACCATCATGGTTATCTGGGTCATGAAGATCTTTTTTGTACAGTTCTTCTGTGTATTCTTGCCTCCTCTTCTTAATATCTTCTGTTCTGTTAGGTCCTTACCATTTCTGTCCTTTATTGAGCCCACCTTTGCATGAAATATTCCTTTGGTATCTCTAATTTTCTTGAAGAGATCTCTAGTCTTTCCCATTCTATTGTTTTCCTCTATTTCTTTGCACTGATCACTGAGGAAGGCCTTCTTATCTCTTCTTGCTATTCTTTGGACTCTGCATTCAAATGGGTATATCTTTCCTTTTCTCCTTTGCCTTGAGATCTCCTTTAGCATTCAAAGGGAATTTTTTAAAACTTCTCTTCTTTAATTTTACATTATTTTAAGAAATGGAGGTATAAATCAATAAGCACTGTGAAACAAAATACATAAAATACAATACAAATTGTATATATTACTAATATTGTTAAACACTGTAGGCTGACCATACAAATGTGGTAACAAGACATATCCATACTTTTCTATCAATATTATTCAAGTATGTTAATCAAAAATGCTAACAAAATGTGAAATAGAAGATAAACCATAAAAGATGAAATTTTCTTCCTTTTTTATAATGGATACATATAGTTTAACTCAGTATTATTTAATAGTATGCATATACTCTTAAATATTTATACTTAGGTTGATTTGAATCTTTATAATTAGCCCAAACATCTATAAATATTCTTTTCAATATGAACTTTAAACATCTCTGAGTTTTTATGTATCACCTAACTATGACTTATTCTTTCCAATAAATTTCTTCAAATTGATCAGAATTTTGTTGAAACTATTAAGCAGTCAGGGCCTATTACTTACTTTGCTAAACTATTAACTAATACTAACTTTATGGCTGTCTCTGAGATATAACAAGGTTAAAATATACAAGCATTTAACTTTCAAAACATAAATACATTTACTTGGCACATATGAACTGAATTATTCTTCAGTTGTGATTATAACCACTGAGAATCTAATGCCAAAAGGAATCAAAAGGAGCCTGTGATCAACAATAAATCAGAATTCCTGAACAAAATAAATATCAGGACTAGAACAGAAATTATACAAGATAAATCGGAACATTTTGTGGTGCCAGAAAATAAGAAAGTTCTTAAACATACACACACACACACGCCCCACCACATTCACAATTATGGCGGTATTTTAAAGACGTCAAAGACACATAGGAACCACCTGAAAGAGCTCCAAGTGGTCAAAGCTAGAACAATTTGAGCAACAGAAATACATAAAATGATAACTGATTATAATCTAAAGTATTAAAAAAAAATCAGTGAGGCCACTTAACATAAATAAATGTCTGAAAAAAATTTATAAATGAAACAGAAGAGACAAATCTCCAACACAGAAAAATTCTAAATAATTTATGAAATTTATGAGAATACTATGGCTCAAGAAAGTGAAATATAATTCTCTAGTTCTTAAGTGTGGTCTTCATAGTTGAATAAAGTATGGACTTCAATATTGATATAATAATGATATATCAATACTGCTTTAGTAATGGTCATAAACATACCATATCAATGTTAGGTATTAATGATAAAGGAAACTGGGTGTTGGGCATAAGGAAACTCTGTAGTATCTTCCCAACTTTTCTGTGTCTCTAAAACTAATCTAAAATGAAGAATTTATATTTTTTAAAGAGTCTATACAAATTGATATAAACTCAAGGACACATGAATAAAAGACTAACATTTTTCTCCCACCAGTGAAAGAAAAGTAAATCACATCTTTCAAGTCACCTGGAAGTGGGTGATGGGGTTATCATGAAAATTCTAGAGGAAAAAATGAAAAGATTATTCAGGAAAGAATCAAAAGAAAAAAAAAATCTAAAATGGAGATGAACCCAATAGAAAGGATAATGCAATGAGTTGTTCCAAACAAGAAACCCTTTGGAATCAAATACTGTATATTGTGATATCTTTCCATATCTATTCATATTATAGGTTAGTACATTCAAAACTGTGTATATGCCCTTCATGGAAAACTTAGGATATTTCTCAGAAGCATTTTTTATTTAAAATTTTCTAATTAACTGAATTTGAATTTTTTCACTCATTAGATTTATGTCTGTGACTTAGATTTGTCTTATGAAAATATAGTTTCATGCACATAAAGTTCTGTTTTCCTAGAATCAGAGACACAGAACATAATAGACTCATATTAACCACTTAATATGAGCCTCTTGATGAAAATGAAAGAGGAGAGTGAAAGTTGACTTAAAACTCAACATTCAAAAAACTAAGATAATGGCATCTGGTCCCATCACTTTATGGCAAATAGATGGGAAAACAATGGAAACAGTGACAGACTATTTTTGGGGGCTCCAAAATCACTGCAGATGGTGACTGCAGCCATGAAATTAAAAGAAGCTTATTCCTTGGAAGAAAAGCTATGATCAACCTAGTGAGCATGTTAAAAAGCAGAGACCTTACTTTGTCAACTAAGGTCCTTCTAGTTAGTCAAAGCTATGATTTTTCCAGTAGTCCTGTATGGATGTGAAAGTTGGACTATAAAGAAAGCTGACTGCCAAAGAATTGATGCTTTTGAACTATGGCGTTGGAGAAGAGCCTTGAGAATCTCTTGGACTGCAAGGAGATCCAACCAGTCCATCCTAAAGGAAATCAGTCCTGAATATTCAGTGGAAGGACTGATGTTGTAGCTGAAACTCCAATACTTTGGCCACCTGATGCAAAGAGCTGACTCACTAGAAAGGACCCTGATGCTGGGAAAGATGGAAGTCAGGAGGAGAAGGAAATGACAGAGGATGAGAGGGTTGGATGGCATCACCAACTCAATGAACATGAGTTTGAGTAAACTCCAGGAGTTGGTGATGGACAGGGAAGCCTGGTGTATTGCAGTCCATGGGGTCACAAAGAGTCGGACATGACTGAGAAACTGAACTGAACTGAACTGATTAACCACTTAAAGGAACATATTTGTGTACTTTGGGAACCTTCTAGGAATCCTACATCAGAGAAAGCACTGGCGACCCACTCCAGTACTCTTGTCTGGAAAATCCCATGGATGGAGAAGCCTGGTAGGCTTCAGTCCATGGGGTCGCTAAGAGTCAGACACAACTGAATGACTTCACTTTCACTTTCATTTTCATGAATTGGGGGAGGAAATGGCGACCCACTCCAGTGTTCTTGCCTGGAGAATCCCAGGGACGGGGAAGCCTGGTGGGCTACCATCGATGGGGTTGCACAGAGTCGGACACAACTGAAGCGACTTAGCAGCAGCAGCAACAGGAATCCTACATATTTATTTAATGAAACACTATAGCCAATGAAAGAGACATTTGAGAGAAAATACTAGCTATCAATTTTAAATATATTATGGAGGGTATGAAAATATAGCTGTGTAGTTCTGAAAGTCTATAGAAAAAAGATTCAGTTATGCATAATAAATTCTAGAGATCTGTTGTACAATACTGTCTATAGCTAACAATACTGATTGTGTAATTAAAAATTTGTTAAGATGGCACATCTCACATTTACTGTTCCTAACAAAATAAAAAGTAAAATAAAATCTTTAGTAGTTGTTTAAAAACACCAGCATCAAAAATAATCTTTGTTCTTTGGGACTCTAATAGAAATCTGCTAAGGGACACTGTATAGAACTGGAAGTTATATAAATCTACAAATTATTTAGCAAAGTTCTTTGGGTAAGCTACTTAAAGTATTTGTGTTTCAGTTTTCTCCAATTTGAAATGAGAATAATAATGCTTAAGACACAGTGTTCTTAGGGTTATTCATTGAAAAATTATGTGGGAAGCATCTGATGTATTATCAAGCACATACCTGGCACTAGTAACCAGGAATATACTGTATCTGCTCACTTCCCGTATTAGATTTAGGAGTAATAGCCCCCACAAATTAATACTTTTAAAATGCTAAACAGCATGAACAAAGGCATTTTAAAAATGACCATATACATTTCAAAGGTGGAGATTTTGAATTTTAAAGGAGTTGAATACTGTATCATAAGACAGATTTTATTTCTGCTGATTTCAGGCCTACAATCAGACAACCCAGCTAGTGATGCACTCTATAGCACAGTGTCCAGGAATAATGCCTCCTATTATTTTCACAATAACCAAAGGTCTCTTCTTAAACTGCAAACACATTTCTGGACAGTATTAAAAATTTAAATGAACTTTTCAGGAAAACAAATATAGACAGCAAAAAAAAAAACAAAAAACTAAATATGTCCCTTTTTTGAAAGATAGTTTCCGCCCCCCCCACCCAAAACTAACTATGAGTAGAGTTTGATTTTGTTTGATTTTTTTTTCTATTTTAGAATCTTCTGAGAATGCAAACTGCAAAGTGTCATTTAAATTGAAGCTTAACTTTTACCCCAAAGAGAAGGAAGTATAGATAATCCTTACTAAAGCTGGTGAATATTCATTTCCCTATCCAGGACTTTATAGTGGATTCAACTTGCAGAAATCCCCTTAGGATATGGTTATGATTCTATTATTTGGCTGATTCAATAAACAGGAAGAATAATTGCTAAGCTCTCCAGGGAACTGGTTGGGAAAATTATCCTGCAGATAGTATTAACAATTACTTACTTTGCTTGAATTCTTTTCAATTTTTGGACAGAATACTTTTTAATATAATAAATACAAAAGGTCACCAAAGATTGGGAAATTATCTATACAGTTAAATGCAATTCAACCATTGTGAGCAATGAAGTTTCTAATACACCTGATTCAAATGTATCAGTAGAAACTTCCTTTTTCTACCATAAGTGTTTCTTTTTCCATGATAATTGAGCAAATACAGTAAGAGATGCAGATATTAAACAAATAAAAGAAAGTGGGACAGAGGATTTCAAATATGTTAGACCAACACTAGGGCAAGTGGCTAGATACTAAAATAATTAGGCTTCTGGCTTGTGTTCTCTTTTACAGGATATCCTAAACCCTATATACCCTTGAAATCTAGCTCAATCATTTGTCTTTAAATATCATTAGCATACTGATGATTCTCCAATTTACATATCCTACCCTAACTTCTGTGAGTTCCAGGATTATACATCAAACTGCAATCCCAATCTCCATTTGAATATTGATATTTGAAAATGAAACTGAAAAAAGAGAGAGTGAGAGTTCTAGGTTTTCTGGGGAAAGAAAGGGGGAGGAGGAGAAAGTGAGAGAGAGAGAGAGAGAGAGAGAGACAAAGAGAGAAAAAGAAAGAAAAAAGATAAGAACAACAGAACATGGTTTAAGTCTTTCTTACCTCAGGAAATAATTCTGCATCTACTCATTTTTCTAACCAAAAACCTGGGCTATATTTTTTAATCCTCTTTTTTACAGGTACCCTGCATCCAATCCATTTTCTTCTGTTCTACTTTTAAAATCTATTCCTAATCCATCACCTCTCCACTGATACCACCCTATTCCAAGCTATCCATTGCTAATCAAGATTGCTACAGTAGACTTTATGCCTACTGTCCTTTCTTTAAACCATTTACAACACAGCAAATTTATCCTTAGATTTGGCATTTTCCTGTTTATAAGCTCCCCACGGACAGAAGAGCCTGGTAGTCTACAGTCCCTGGTGTCACAGAGTCGGACATGACTGAACAACTCACACACACACACACACCCCTTCATATTCTAAGCAGAAAAACCCAAGTCTTAATTCAACTTATATGATGAGATGGCCCTCTGCCCAACTTTACTTGCCTAATTCTAACCACATTGGTCTTCTTCTAAGGAACTCCCTACACTTTCTGCTTCATCTACCCAGATATCTCTAATTCTCACTCACAGTCCCAGCTCTTGGTTTATATGCAATTTCTGGAGAGTGGATTTATGGAATTAATGTTTAACTCTAAATGAAAGCTGAAGAAGAAAAGACTAGCATCTAGGAAGGAAAATGTACACGAAGTCATTGGAAGTTCCTCTTCCCCTACTGAGATCTAGAGGGAAAGTTGTCCAAATTCTGTTAAAAGAAAAAGTGTTCCTTCTGTATTTTTCAAGTTTACTTCAGTGGAAGTTGCTCTAACCTGCCTGGCCTCATTCCCAGTCCCTTTATCAAACTGTCACTGAGGGACATGGAGCAACTCAATATCCTCGTGAGAAGCACGACTCTGCTTGGTTCTCCATAGAACAAGTTTTATAGAGATTGCCACTGCCTTGAACTGAGTAGGTAAATCGGCTACGTCCCACTGAATTGCATTATAAGCTATATCACAATATATATTTTGTCTGCTAAAAATAAGTCATATTTTGATCCATATTTGCCTTATGTGTGTGTATGTATGTATATATATATATATATATATATATATATATATATCTGCTTCAGTACTCAGATGGAGACAGGGCATGGCATCTGTCAGAACCTCTTCAATTCCAAAAGAAGCATGTAGCCTTCCAGCATGGAAAACTAAAATGAACTACAACTGGCTGCAATCTACAGTCTGAAATGAAGCCCTGGTCTGAGCTGGAACTAAGCACTCCTAGAAAAGGTCTTCTGCGTCCTGATTAGAAGAAAAACTAATAATAATGGCCACTTAATTAAGAGAGTTTTCTATATAACTAACTCACAGATTATAGAAGGCTCAATCATTATCTGCCAAAGTAGTGAACAAGTGACACAAGATGCATGTGGTTCAACAACAGTAGGATACTGTCTATCTGTCCCTTAAAGCACAGCAGTAAAGCATTTATATCCACATGCGGGGTGAATAGCACAGACAATTAGGGCAGATGGATTCCTTCAGAAAGAGAAACAGCATTTATACCTGGAAATTTAGAGGATGTACAAAATAAATGACCCAATCAAAAACTGGGCCAAAGAACTAAATAGACATTTCTCCAAAGACATACAGATGGCTAACAAACACATGAAAAGATGCTCACCATCACTCATTATCAGTTTAGTTAAGTTCAGTTCAGTCGCTCAGTCGTGTCCGGCTCTTTGCGACCCCATGAATCGCAGCCAGGCCTCCCTGTGCATCACCAACTCCCGGAGTTCACTCAAGCTCACATCCATTGAGTCGGTAATGCCATCCAGGCATCTCATCCTCGGTCGTCCCCTTCTCCTCCTGCCCCAAATCCCTCCCAGCATCAGGCTCTTTTCCAATGAGTCAACTCTTCACATGAGGTGGCCAAAGTACTGGAGTTTCAGCTTTAGCATCATTCCTTCCAAAGAACACTCAAGGCTGATCTCCCTAATGGACTGGTTGGATCTCCCTGCAGTCCAAGGGACTCTCAAGAGTCTTCTCCAACACCACAGTTCAAAAACATCAATCCTTTGATGCTCAGCTTTCTTCACAGTCCAACTCTCACATCCATTCATGACCACTGGAAAAACCATAGCCTTGACTAGACGGACCTTTGTCGACAAAGTAATGTCTCTGCTTTTCAATATGCTATCTAGGTTGGTCATAACTTTTCTTCCAAGGAGTAAGCATCTTTTCATTTCATGGCTGCAGTCACCATCTGCTGTGATTTTGGAGCCCAAAAAATAAAAGTCTAACACGGTTTCCACTTTTTCCCCATCTATATCCCATGAAGTGATGGGACCAGATGCCATGATCTTAGTTTTCTGAATGGTGAGATTTAAGCCAACATTTTCACTCTCCTCTTTCACTTTCATCAAGAGGCTTTNCTGTGATTTTGGAGCCCAAAAAATAAAAGTCTAACACGGTTTCCACTTTTTCCCCATCTATATCCCATGAAGTGATGGGACCAGATGCCATGATCTTAGTTTTCTGAATGGTGAGATTTAAGCCAACATTTTCACTCTCCTCTTTCACTTTCATCAAGAGGCTTTTTAGCTCTTCTTCACTTTCTGCCATAAGGGTGGTGTCATCTGCATATCTGAGGTTATTAATATTTCTCCCCACAATCTTGATTCCAGCTTGTGCTTCTTCCAGCCCAGAGTTTCTCATAATGTACTCTGCATAGAAGTTAAACAAGCAGGGTCACAATATACAGCCTTGACATACTCCTTTTCCTATTTGGAACCAGTCTGTTGTTCCATGTCCAGTTCTAACTGTTGCTTCCTGACCTGCATATAGATTTCTCAATAGGCAGGTCAGGTGGTCTGGTATTCCCATCTCTTTCAGAATTTTCCACAGTTTATTGTGATCCACACAGTCAAAGGCTTTGGCATAGTCAAGAGACAGAAATCGATGTTTTTCTGGAACTCTCTTGAGAAATGCAAATCAAAACCATGATGAGGTACCATTTCACGCCAATCAGAATGGCTATGATCCAAAAGTCTACAAGCAATAAATGCTGGAGAGGGTGTGGAGTAAAGGAAACCCTCTTACACTGTTGGTGGGAATGCAAACTAGTGTTGGAGAAGACTCTTGAGAGTCCCTTGGACTGCAAGGAGATCCAACCAGTCCATTCTGAAGGAGATCAACCCTGGGATATCTTTGGAAGGAATGATGCTAAAGCTGAAATTCCAGTACTTTGGCTTCCTCATGTGAAGAGTTGACTCATTGGAAAAGACTTTGATGCTGGGAGGGATTGGGGGCAGGAGGAGAAGAGGATGACAGAGGATGAGATGGCTGGATGGCATCATTGACTCGATGGACACGAGTCTGAGTGAACTCTGGGAGTTGGTGATGGACAGGGAGGCCTGGAGTGCAGTGATTCATGGGGTCGCCAAGAGTCGGACATGCTGAGTGACTGAACTGAACTGAACTGACAGCCGCTATGGAGAACAGTGTGGAGATTCCTTTAAAGACTGGAAATAGAACTGCCGTATGACCCAGCAATCCCACTGCTGGGCATACACACCAAGGAAACCAGAATTGAAAGAGACACGTGTACCCCAATGTTCATTGCAGCACTGTTTATAATAGCCAGGTCGTGGAAGCAACCTAGATGTCCATCAGCAGACGAATGGATAAGAAAGCTGTGGTACATATACACAATGGAGTATTACTCATCCATTAAAAAGAATACATTTGAATCAGTTCTAATAAGGTGGATGAAACTGGAGCCTATTATTATACAGAGTGAAGTAAGTCAAAAAGAAAACCAATAAGGTATACTAACACATATATATGGAATTTAGGGTAATGATAACCCTTGTATGCAAGACAGCAAAAGAGACACAGATGTTTAGAACTGTCTTTTGGACTCTGTGGGAGAGGGTGAGGGCGGGATGATATGGGAGAATGGCACTGAAACATGTAAATTATCATATGTGAAACGAATCACCAGTCCAGGTTCAATGCATGATACAGGGTGCACTGGGATGACCCAGAGGGATGGAAAGGGGAGGGAGGTGGGAGGGGGATTCAGGATGGGGAACATATATACACACATGGTGGATTCATGTCAATGTATGGAAAAGCCAATATAATATTGTAAAGTAAAAATAAAATAAAAATAAAAATTTCAAAAGCAAAAGAAAAAAAAAATAGAGGATGGACAAGCAAGCCAGCAATGAAAAGGTATATGAGAGCATGGGGAAAATGGCAATTTGAGAGAAATAAATAAGAAATAATGATTTATTAGTGGTAAGTACATCTTCTAAACCTGGAAAATACTTCTCCCAATAGGTTCTTTTAAAGTCACTCCATCTGTTGGATTATAGTTTACTAATTGCCTTTTTTACCCTGGCTTCCTTGAAATTGGAAGTAAGAATCACCTGGTAGCACAAGAAATATTTTCTTGAAGTTTTATTTATACTCCCAAAATAGTGAGTCTAATAAAGAAGAAGAAAAAAAAAAAACCTGAGAGTAGATCTTTCACATTTTTATTCAAACACTTAGCTAGTTTGTTGCATTAAGCAATGATTCCATAAAAGTGGCAAATTTTTACTTGGTTAATTTCCACAAGGCATTTAGAAAGTCCCATGACTGTTTTCTTAGCAAACATCTAGCCTCTTGGGAAGAACTTCCAATTCACAGCTGTTTAGCATCCCATTATCATGGTTTGTTTTCAGTGTAGCCTGGATTGTCTCTTTGAGGATCAATTTCCTAGTGAGCAATTGGATCAAGAGTAATAAATCTAATTCTATCACTTTAATGACTCAGATAACTGGAAAAGGGCTGTAATTTTGGTGATTAAAATGACAAATAAAATTCAATTGTGCAAAACTGACAAAGCTCAGTGCTTGGCTGTGATGTCAGCACACATATACAAAAACCCCTCTGAGCCTAACCAAAGCACTTTGTGGATACAGTCCACAAATGTCCAGTCCACAAATGTCTCTCTCTTGCCATTGTATTGCAAGCCAAAGGTCTATTACTTTTGATAGTTCTATCATAATAATGAACTGCATCTTCCGTGTTCCTTGTATAGCCACAGCTTAGTGAAAAAATAAACCAAATATCACCTTACCTCAACCATATAAAATTTAGAAGTGGGGTTCTGACAATGTGGTTAAAGTAATCACAACTGTTTTATCACTCTGGGAGGAAAAGGCTCATTTGTTTTCAAAACAAACAACACCGTATAATTTGCAATTTGGGGGAATATTTTAGAAAAGGGAAATCTAGAACACCTGTTGTCAAGGCTCAGGAAAACTGCCAGAAGCATTTAAAATGGTGCCTTTACCTGTTTCACACAACAGCTGAGACTCACCATCTGGGCAAGGCTGAAATTTCCACGAGTTCAGCCAAATTGTCAGAATAGCTTCCTTTTGCCAGTCCTCCAAGCAACAGCTGCTTGGGAAAACTAAAAATACATTTGACATCAGTAAGGCATCTCCAATGCATGAAGCCAAAGTGCCATTAAGCAATAGAAAGAGTATTATGCTTATACACCATATAATCATTTGTAGTGTAGCATTGTGTAAGAATTAGGGATTAAGCCAACAGAGCTTATTTGTTTAGAATTGTGATAAATGCTGGGTCCAGAGCAGTATAAAATTATTCTTCAAAGTGGAATATTGCATTATCCTAATGGACAACTAAATAAACATGTTTTAAATATTTCAAGTCAGACAACATTATGGAGCAAAAACTGCATATACTCTCTCAAGATGATAAACTTTCCCCATGAAGCACTTAGGACAATAGGACTTCTCTGGCGATCCAGTGGTTAAGACTCTGCACTTCCAATGAAGGGGGTATGGGTTTGATCTTTGGTAGAGAAACTATTAATAAGATCCCACATGCTGCATGGAGTGGCCAAAATTGGGGGGAAGAAAGACAATGCCAACAGAATTAAATTGCACTAAAACCAGTTTGTCTTCAGGGACTGTGGAGATTTTAATTTCAGAATAATTTTTTTTTTTTTTGAAAATCAGAAAATTAGTTACCTATAAAATGAGCAACTCTTTTTAATGAGGTGTAACTTACATCAGTGAAATGCACAAATCTTAAGTTTCATATCTTGATGCATTTTACAAGCGTACACATCCATATACGTCACGTAGATACCAAGAGAAAAAGTGTGCCCATCAACTCATCACTTGCCCTCCCCAATCTCTACTTTATTTGCATAAACTACTATTCTAATTCCTCACACCAGATTTACCTGTCATAAAATTTCATGAGTAGAATTATATAATTCATACATTTTTATATCTAGCTGACTTTTTAATTTGTATCAATGTCATTGTACATTTAAGTACTATTTCATCACATTCCATAAATATGTACTTCATTTAGTTTATATAGTTTTCTTATTGAAAAGCATTTTAGGTTACATCCAGTTTTTGTCTATTTTCAATAAAAATGCTATGAAAAATATTGTTATTTCCTTTGGTGGAGATATGGTTGGAGTTTTCTGTGTAGATACCAAGTATGGAATTTCTGGTTGATAGCAGATGTGTCTGTTTGAGTTCATAAGAAAATGCCAAAACTCTTCTCAAAACTGTTACAACCATTTCATACTCCTGCCAACAGCATATGAAATCCCTGCATCTTTTTCATTCTTATCAGTTCTGAATGCTGACCGTCTTCTTTTTTTTAATTTTTATTTTTACTTTACAATACTGTATTTGTTTTGCCATACATTGACATGAATCCGCCACGGGTATACATGAGTTCCCAATCCTGAACCCCCCTCCCAACTCCCACCTCCCACCGCATATCATCTCTCTGGATCATCCTCGTGCACCAGCCCCAAGCATCCTGTATAACTTAAGCACACTTTGCCGCAGCCTTCTCCTCCAAAAATAATATTTATAAGTAATAAATAAAGTTTTAAATAGTTTTGCACATTTTTTTACTGAAACTTTTCCCTAGGGTAACAATTCACTTTTAGATGAATTAAAAGCATAATTCCATCAGTAGCCTAGTTGTACACCTAATGTTTACAGGATGCTCTGTCCAAGCTGAAGAATATCACGCAAAGACAGTGATCCTTATCTTCATGATCCAGGAGATGATTCTCTAAAAGCTTGTAAAAATGACATCAGTTAAGAAAGATTATAAAGGCAATTAATAAGAAGGTGAAGCCTGATAAAGTGAAAGTGAAAAGCAAAGTATAAAAACAGAGGTTTATGTTAATACATTTATCTGGGAAGTTTTCCTGAAAAATCTAACTTTTGAGTCAGATTTTTAAAAATCATCATAACCTCCTTCAAACAGTTCTGAGTAATTTTCTTTTTCTTTTTTTTTAAAGAATACTTCAGTCACTTTAATTTTATTCTTAATCTAAGATTATATAATACACTAATGAAATTGTTCATGTGGGCCTAACTTTTAGTACATGTCCATACTTTTAACAGAAGGGCTTTTCTATAAATATCTATCTCTAATATTAAAAGCCAGATTAAAAAAAAAAAGGTCCATATATCTCGGCTGCCTAAATTAAACAAGAAAAAGCAGTGCATTGTGTGTGTGTGTATGTGTATGTGAAAGTATGAGGCCCTAACTGAATTATGCTTTACTTAAAATGGCAGAACTATGAGGAAATTTCACTAATGAGGTAAAATTGAAATAAAATTTATCTTGAAAAAGGAAAATTTATAAATTATAAATGTAAGGGAAAACTGATAATCAATTAGCACTGGATAGCCTTCTAACAGGTGAGTAATAAAAATTAAGACTACATTTTTAAACAGAAAACACATATATAAACATATAGGCTCAAAAATTCAACTGATTGACTTAGAAAGAATGTCAAATGGAATGATTGGCTCTGAAATTCAGGATGCTCTGTGCTTAGTTGCTCAGTTGTATCTGACTCACTGTGACCCCATGGACTGTAGTCCACCAGGCTCCCCGGTCCATGGGGATTTGCCAGGCAAGAATACTGGAGTGGGTTGCTATGCCCTCCTTCAGAGGATTTTCTCAACCCAGGGATCGAATCCAGGTTCCTTCATTGCAGGTGGATTCTTTATTGTCTGAGCCACTAGGAAAGTCCATGAATACCAGAGTGGGTAGTCTGTCCCTGCTTCAGGGGATCTTCCCAACCCAGGAATTGAACTGGGGTCTCCTGAATTGCAGGTTGATCTTTACCAGCTGAGCTACCAGGGAATGTTATTTCAGATGGAAAGATGTAAGGAATTTAACCATTCACAGCCTGAATTCAAGATTATAACTGGGGGTAGCGGTAGATGATGGGGAGGTAAAACTTGAGACAGAGCCATACAAACAAGACACTGCTGTTAATAAAGAGACAAAGTTAAAAACTGCTAGTTCTTGTGGAGATCCAAAAATAGAAAATATAGTCACTAGACTTAACGTGGGACAGGGATCATGAAGGAGAGATCATAAATAAAGGTGCCACTGATGGAGGACCACTGTTAAGTACTTCCAGTTGTGTGAGACAAGAGGAAGACACACAGGTTAAACCGTCAGTATACAGGTGGTGGTGTTGAGGTCTGCTAGTCATGAGGTCTGCTGCCCACAGTGAGACCTCAGTGAACACCAACAGCAGTCCTCAGCAGGAAGTCTTGGAATATTAATGATTCAAGTTTTTCCCCAGATTGAGGAAATAAAGTGTTAGAAAGCAACCTTACGATGAAACACTTGAGAAAGGATGTTCAGGCAAATGAGTTACATTGCCTGAAAAATTATAAAATCCTCATCCAGTCCTTCTTTCTTTTTTTGGTTCTTCCTCTACTCTTGAGAGTCTTTTTTTTTTCAATTTTGGAATTTTCTCAGGGATACAGATGTGAAAATGCTGTGAAACAGGAGAAGCATTAACTTTCTATGGCTTGGACTTGTTAACATAAAAATAGTAATAAGTCCTGCTCTTGCTGGACCAAGGTAACACTGACACTGTTCCCTGGCATAGTAATATACTCTTATCCCTTATGGAACAGTAGAAATGTTAGTATTGATTTATTTAAGCAGATTTACTTTGAAAAAAGAATGCTAGAATACTGCATCATTAGCATAAACTGTACAAATAACTAGCAATACCTGTTTATTCTGTTACAGACTGATAATATGCTGAAATACGCAGCAATGTGGGAAGGGATGGTAGGAAGATTCTATTAACATGTGGCCTCTAAAAATGACAAAATATTTCTCTAAATTAGTACTTTTGCATAAGAATGAAATAAAATGCAAATATACCTCATGGAGTATATTTGTTCCCTGTCTGTCTCCTGAAAAGCTGAGATACCAATACTCAATTCTCTTTGTATTTCTTAAGATTTTGAACTCTAGTGATCCCCATCTCTACTCCGAACTTCAGCTTTATAAGTTAGCAAACAGCCCTCCAGTAATACCTTCAAAAGACTATAATTACAAATATAGCATAAGACTGTCCGTTTTCAACATTTTAAACATTGCTGTTTTTAGAAAGCAATTGCTTTTGCTTCTACCCCACCCCCTACCCTAATGCTCAGTGCAATCTATACTGCCTGGAAGCCAGGCTTTAAATGAAACAGATGCTCGAAGTCTAAACTCTGCAGTAATGGTAAAGTTGTTTCCTAGCAACACAAAGTTATGAAAACTTCAAGAGCACCACTTCACTCAATACAGTTTCTACCATTTAGTTTCATGTACTCAGTGGTTTATTATAAAGAACTGAGAATCAAGTCAAAATTAATTGATCCTGCATTGATAAAAAAGAAAAAAAACATTGCATAGATTCTAAATGACAGATACTTTCAAATCTTGGACAGAAAAATCAGGTTTCATACAATACTTTAAAAGAAAGTTTTCATAATGAAATTTAGGAAGGGCTATATAGAAAGGGGATAGATTTAGGCTGCAAGTGTATCCAAACAGATACTTTATTTTAAAACATCTAGACATTTTTCCAGTAGTCACGTACAAATGTGAGAGTTGGACTGTGAAGAAGGCTGAGCGCTGAAGAATTGATGCTTTTGAACTGTGGTGTTAGAGAAGACTCTTGAGAGTCCCTTGGACTGCAAGGAGATCCAACCAGTCCATCCTAAAGGAATCAGTCCTGGGTGTTCTTTGGAAAGAATGATGTTGAAGCTGAAACTCCAGTACTCTGGCCACCTCATGCGAAGAGTTGACTCATTGGAAAAGACGCTAACGCTAGGAGGGATTGGGGGCAGGAGGAGAAGAGGACGACAGGGGATGAGATGGCTGGATGGCATCACTGACTCGATGGACGTGAGTCTGAGTGAACTCTGGGAGTTTGTGTTGGACAGGGAGGCCTGGCGTGCTGCAGTTCATGGGGTCGCAAAGAGTAGGACACAACTGAGTGACTGAACTGAACTGAACTGAAGACATTCTGAAGAAGTGGCTAACTTAATCCAGGCAAGTGAAATGGTGTTTAATTGAAATGCTCTATACAGGTATCCTCAAATCTTTTGGTTTTAGAACCCCTGTAGATTCTTAAAAATTACTGAGTATTTTGAAGAACTGTTGTTTATATGGGTCCTGTCTATTAGTACTACATTTGAAGTTAAAGCTTAGAGATTCTGTTTTCACTTATTCATTTTGAAATGAATATATTAATAATATATTTTATGAAAAATTTCAAAACAAAAACAAAGGTAGTTTAGTAAGATAAGTGGTGCTGTTTCATACTTTAATATCTCCTTAAGGTATGACTTAATAAAAGACAGCAAGTTCTTTTCTCCAGTGTTTACTGTGTTGTAATATCACACATCATAAAGCCCCTAGAAAATTCTATTATGTACCACCTTCTCCTTCTCCTCCCCCTCTTTCTTCTTCTCCTGTTTAAATTGTTTGAACTGTCCTTTGAGAAATGCATCAGTAAGTATGTTTCTTCTTTGTATAAAAGGATTATTTCCTTGTATAAGAATTTTCTTTAATAAGAAGATGATTTTGTTTTTCTTGGCCATTGATATTAGGCAAGAGGGTGAAGTGATTATATTTCAGATTCATAGTCAGGCTTCCTGGTTTGAGGTTCACTGCTCTCTTGCTCTATGACCCTGATTAAGTTTCAGTTTCCCTTATATCATTTATAAAATGGGTCTAATAGCAACTTATGCCTAGAGTTCTATCAAGAGAATTAGGACATAATTGAAAAATGACGCTCCCTGGTGGTCTAGTCAGAGAAGCCTTTCTTCTGGAGAAGAAAATGGCTACCTGCTCAAATATTCTTGCCTGGAGAATCCTATGGACAGAGGAGCCGGGTGGGCTACAGTCCATGGGGTCACAGAATTGGACACGACTGAGTGACTAACACTTTTACTTTCAAATGGAAAACACTTGGTTTATTTCCAGCCCATAAACATAATCACTGGATAAAAATTGTCTGCTTTTATCTCTGATTTTAAGATTGCAAAAATATAACACTAAGATAAACATGTCAATAAATCACTCAAATAGCCATCACTTCCACCCTAACTCTATTCCTTAAAAAAAAAAAAAAAGGAAATAGCATGAACCTGGGATTATCGGATGCTTAAGACTTTTATGTAGAGTTGAAGTTTGTTTTATTTTTTTAATATTAAAGAAAGTATCTGAAACTATATGCTAATCCTTTCTTATGTGTTTCTTTCCCAACACAATGTCTCTTAATATGACCAAATAGAGAGAAAGAAGGGTGAAGATTGTGCCCTTGTTTAAAAAAAAACTGTGGAAACAAGTACTAATCCAAATAATTTGAAAAAGGCATAGAAGCACACAGTTTGGTTTGATTTAATGATTTCTTGTAATTGGTAGATTTATGCTTGCTTTGACCTTTGTTCTGGTTTATATAATGACTCAAAATTACCACAAGTTTTAATCACATGCTGATTTCTCTTACTCAGTGGATCAATTCCAACCACACCATCAGCAGTACACTCTTTTATAGCAATTGCAAGAAGGATCACGCTGCAATATGAATATCATCTTTCATTCCGTAATTTCAAAGCACTCACAGTATTAGCTCAGTTCTCATAACAACTTTGTGGCTAGATATGCAGTAAACATTTCTTCTTTTTGCCTTGGGACATAGCTTAAGAGAGTAATAGCCTGAGATTGCACAAGGTTTTGCAAAGAGCCTATAGGGGATTCCTGACTTCACAGTAAACATTGCTTCTTCAGAGGAAAATAAATGGATATTCTTGAAAACCAAATCTTTAAAAAGGGAACTTATATGTTTTTGAATGTTAAACATTGGTAAAATATAAAACAATGTTAAAAAACACATTTTAACAGTTCAGCAACAATCATACTCCTTTCATATTAGTCATTTTAAAAATGCTATTACTTATTATAGCAAATCAATTCTGATAGTCTGTTAGATAAGTCAGGAGTTAGTAGGATTTTAAGAGCTGAGTATTTAGATTGTATTTTAAACATACCTTAGAATATCTGAGCATTGTATTAGAATAAAAAAGAATGCCTTTTCTGCCATAATATAATAAATTGTATGACATTAAAGTGGAGATTCAAGAAAAATAAAAGCTTCTTGGGCAGTTTCTCACCTGTAATCTTTGTGAGAAATAAGCATTGAACTACTGTCTTCCTTTGAATGGCATAGTTTGAGGTTTCCCAGGGGGCTCAGTTGGGAAAGAATCGCCTGCAATGCAGGAGACGCAGGAGACGTGGGTTCATTCTATGGGGGGAAGATCCTCTGGAGGAGGACACGGCAACCCGCTCCAGTGTTCATACCAGGAGAATCCCATGGACAGAGGAGCCTGTGGGGCTTCAGTCCATAGTGTGGCAGAGGCAGACACAACTGAAGCAACTGATAGCGCACACTGTAGTTAGAAGCCGATTTCAAATTCTGGTATCACAGTTCCTAAGATTAATATTCTGAAATACATTTCTGAACTTCAAATTCTTATAAACTAGTATGCTAAACATAAATACTTTGTAGTTTATTATAATAATTGAATGAATTAACATATAAAAGAGCCAACAAATTCTCAAAGAAAGCAATTTTTCTTGCTTTTTCCCCTCCTTGCTTTCTTTTTCTTTCCTTCTTTTGTTTATTGCAGATCAGTTATTTTGCTTAATTACAAATGCAAATAGCAATTAGATTTCATGAACCCCCATGCAGAGCATTAAAAACAAATGTTGAGACCACAATTTTTTCAAATAAGTTATAACTTTGCTAAGATATGTATTCTTTTTTAATCATTCTTCAACTATTTTATTTAAGCTAAATTGAATGTAAATTATTTCAAATATCAACAAAAGTACTATCATCATCATTCTAGACTATCATGATAATATTACAGTTCTATAATAATTCAATAATATATAATTAATAATAGTATTGGACTATTACTTTACTATATTAATAGTAATATACTTTTATCTCAGTTCTACAGAGGAAAATACTGAGACATTTTTTATACTGAGACACAGTAACTTTTTGAAAGTCACAGAGCTAGTAAATGAGAGTATGATCCAACCTGAATTTCTCTTGTGTCAGTCTGGGCATTTAACTACTGCATTAGATATAATCAATATATCATAATTTTTGCTTGAACAACTGCCTCAGAAGCTCAGAAAAGTTAAAAGACATTTTTCATACTCTTCAGTTCACTATAGGGAAATTATGAGAATGAACTGGTTTTAGTTTGGAGAAGTTCAGACAATAACTCATACCTTTGAGGTATATATAGTGCAAGATTATACCTGCAGTTAGAGATTTCCACTGATAGAAATGACCACCCCAATGTCAATAATCTTGGGAAGAAATTAGATTCAAGGACTAAAATTAGGAACTTGAAAGGCATGACACTGACTGAGCCCAGGAGGGAAAGCCTTCCCTCTGGGCTTTTCTCCTCATGTTTTTCCCTTTCTGGATCTTGCCCAGCAATTCCCTAAACGTACTGAAAACTTACTTTTGCCTAATGGAACCAAGATAAAACTCTGAAGAAATGGAGCCTGGTGGTACTAGGCAAGCAGATTTCAGAAAACTTTCTAAAAGATATCTTATAACCTGTGGGTTTGAGAGAAGTTTTGGAAATAAAAATGAGGTACAAATTATTTTCTGTGTTATAATTTTCTTTTACTATATAAGTAAGTATCCTCAAATATCTGTTAACTGTTACCCACCCCTTAGTATATTGTAAGTACAAGTAAGATCAGAGGAAAACTTAAACTTGGATTATACAGGTTCAACAGATCTGTAAACTTTTTAGTAAATGTAAGTATAAACACAAGTAGAAGAGTAAAGAATATGTAATTATCACTATCAAGAGGCAAGAAGAATTTCCACTTTGGGCCATGATGTAGTAAGTTACTTGATTTGTACTTTCATCTTAAACTAGAAAAGTAGAGAAAATATAAAATTCTGCTGTGGAATATTAAACAATGGATGATTAATTTTTATGAACAAAAATGGCATTTCTAGAAATTGCCTTGTTGTTCAGTCACTCAGCTGTGTCTGACTCTTTGAGACCCCATGGACTGCAGCCTAGAGCAAGGTTTTTTAACCTTGGATCCTACTGACATTTTGGATCAGATAATTATTGGTAGTGAGGGCTGTCTTGTGAATTGCAGGATATTTATCAGCAACATCACTGATCTTAATAATCGATTTGTACTCTCATCTTAAACTAGAAAGTAGAGAAAATATAAAATTCTGCTGTGGAATATTAAACAATGGATGATTAATTTTTATGAACAAAAATGGCATTTCTAGAAATTGCCTTGTTGTTCAGTCACTCAGCTGTGTCTGACTCTTTGAGACCCCATGGACTGCAGCCTAGAGCAAGGTTTTTTAACCTTGGATCCTACTGACATTTTGGATCAGATAATTATTGGTAGTGAGGGCTGTCTTGTGAATTGCAGGATATTTATCAGCAACATCACTGATCTTAATACTGCGTGCAGTAGCATCACTCTAGTTGTAACAAGCTAAAACATTACCAGATACTGCAAATATTGGTAGGGGGAAATATCATCTGTTTGAAAACTCTGGCCTAGAAGAAGTCCCTAGAATGTAGCATAGAGAAGATAAATCCAAGTAGAAGAATGAAGCAACTCTGCTGATTTAAGAAGATAGAGAGCAAATGTTGAAAAGTTCAGAGTGGCTGCAGTTTGAGAAACAGACTATCAGAGAAGAAGGAGCTCAGAGAAAGAGAGAGAGAGACAGAAAAAGATACAGAGAGCCCTCATATTTACCTTGAAGTCTCCTAGATCTGATCTGTAACTGTGTGAGAGGAAAATACTTGAACAGGAAAAAAAAAAAAGGAAGTAAGTAAACAGAACAATTTGCTGAATACACCCATATATAGGAATAGTTTTTCTTCCCATCAACCAGAATTGAAAGACCCTTAAAACATGGGGGGAACCTCAGAAAAGTGCCACATAAATAAAAGGACTAAATTGTCCTTCAGTTGAAAGCTGGTCAAAATACATTCTAAGAAAAGCAAGCATTCAATGATTATAAGTAACTTAACTGTACATCGGTGACAGTTCAAGATGGTGGTGTAGGAAGACCCTAAACTCACCTCTTCTTACAGACACAGCAAATTTACATCTACATGTAGAATATTTTTCCTCTCAAAAGGACCTGAGAACTAGCTGAAAAATGACTCCAAAAAAAAGGTAAAAGAGACTCATCAAAAAGGGTTGGAGAGGCAAGACATAGTCTCACCCAAAATACCACTCCAGATGTGGTCACCTACAAATGGGAGGCATCCGGAAAAATACCCTCTCATTTGTAGGTAGGAGTGAAAGAATTGTTCCCCATATCAAGCACATTGATCCCGGGAGCTAGCAATGGATAGAGTAGTCCCTAAAATGTCTGCTTCTGAAAAATCAATGGAGATTAAGTCAAGAGGAATCATAGAAACATAGGAAATGAAGATCTTACTCCTGAAGGACTCATATGCAAAGCCATTCACCTTGCAATCCAGCAAAAAAGTAACTGATTAAAAAGCATCTAGACCATAAGAAAGGGGACCTATTTACTAATTTAAAGATGGCTTCTGGAGAGGCACACACTAGCATTATTTTTGGGGACAAGCACTAGCAGATGCCATTTTTGCAATCTCATCCTAACTTGTTGGTGACAGAGCCAACAAGCACCATTTTTGATGCTCTCTCTATATCCAGCTAGCATCAGAGAGCATGCTCTACTTACCTTACATCATAACTGGATTGGGTGAATGCCTTGCACTCTGCCCACCCTATGCATACTCAAAATGCAACTGGACTGGGTCAGCATCCTGAACACTATGTACCCTGTGCTAAGTCTGAGTTGAAATCAAGACAAGGAAGTGATTCAAACCCCATCCTCCTCATGCAGCAGTTATAGTCCTACTACAGTCAGCAAGTGCATTCAGCCCCACACAAGGAACAGCCATGTAGTACCTGGCTCCAGTGGTCAGAGAAAACTGTGATTCTGGGCCACAGAGAATGATTACATAAACCACTCCCTCCAAGACTGAAGGTGGAATCCATTTCACTTAATATGTGAGACAAACACAGAGAGACAGGCAAGATGAAGATATGGATATTTCAAATAAAAAAACAAGGCAAATCCCCAGGAAAAAAAAAAAGATTTTAATAAAACAGAGATAAGCAACTTACCTTATAAAGAGTTCAAAATAATGAGTTTGGGGAAAAAATTTTTTTTCACCTATTTAAGGAGAAAAATGAAGAACACAGTCAGAACTTCAACAAACAGACTTAAAATATAAGAAAGTGCCACAAGAGAGTCATAATTGAACTGAAAAAAAAATACACTAAAGTGGTTCAAAAATAAATGAATAAAATAGAAGCACAAATCAGTAATCTAGAAGATAAAGCAATGGGCAACAGAAAAGGTAGCAAAATGAAGAAAGGATCTGAAAATGTGAGAATACATTAGTGACCTCTGGGGCAATATCAAATAGAATTACACATGTTATAGATGTCCCAGAAGGAGTAGGGAGAAAAGACCAGAAAAATTATTTGAAGAAATAATCAATGAAAACTTTCCTAATCTGGTTAAGGAAGCAGAAATCCATGTCCAGGAGTCCCAGATAGTTCCAAGTAAGATAAGCCCAAAGAGAGAAACGTGAGGCACATTATATGTTATATATATGTTAAAGGTTAAGGATAAAAAGAGAATCTTAAAAGCAGCAAGAGAAAAGCAACTTATTATGCAAAGGATACCCCCATAAGAATATCAGCAGATTTTTTAGTAGAAATGCTATATGCCAGAAGGGAATATCATGACATTCAAAGTGCTAAAAGGAAAAAAAAGAAAAGAACAAAAAAACCTGCCAACTAACAATTCTCTACCTTACAAAGTTCTCATTCAGAATTGAAGGAGAAAATAAGTGTTTTTCAGATAAGCAAAAGATAAAATAGTTCATCTTTATTAAACTAAACCAAAATAAAATAAATGCATCATCATTAAACTAAATGCAGTCCATGGGGTCACAGAGAGTTGGACATGACTTAGAAACTGAGCAGCAACAATATCACTAAACTGGTCTTATTAGAAATGTAAAAGGGATTTTTCTATGCTAACAGTAAAAGGTACTAATTAATAATAACAAAACATGCAAAAATAAAAATCTTATGGAAAAAAGGTAAATAAATAATAGAGGTAATCCGGTCCCATCACTTCATGGGAAATAGATGGGGAAACAGTGGAAACAGTGTCAGACTTTATTTCTTGGGGCTCCAAAATCACTTCAGATGGTGATTGCAGCCATGAAATTAAAAGATGCTTACTCCTTGGAAGAAAAGTTATGACCAACCTAGATAGCACATGCAAAAGCAGAGACATTACTTTGCCAAGTAAGGTCCGTCTAGTCAAGGCTATGGTTTTTCCTGTGGTCATGTATGGATGTGAGAGTTGGACTGTGAAGAAGGCTGAGCGCCAAAGAATTGATGCTTTTGAACTGTGGTGTTGGAGAAGACTCCTGAGAGTCCCTTGGACTGCAAGGAGATCCAACCGTCCATTCTGAAGGAGATCAGCCCTGGGATTTCTTTGGAAGGAATGATGCTAAAGCTGAAACTCCAGTACTTCGGCCACCTCATGGGAAAAGTTGAGTCACTGGAAAAGACCCTGATGCTGGGAGGGATTGGGGGCAGGAGGATAAGGGGACGACAGAGGATGAGATGGCTGGATGGCATCACTGACTTGATGGCTGTGAGTCTGAGTGAACTCTGGGAGTTGGTGATGGACAGGGAGGCCTGGCATGCTGCGATTCATGGGGTTGCAAAGAGTTGAACATGACTGAGCGACTGAACTGAACTGAACTGAAGCAAATATGAAGGGTAAAAATGAAAGTAACAAAACCAATTTAAAATATAATAAATAAGGCATACATAAAATAAAAAATGTTAAAAGGTGCAATCCCACTACTAGGCGTATACTCTGAGGCAACCAAAATTGAAAAAGACACATGTACTCCAATATTGATTGCAGCACTATTTACAATAGCTAGAACATGGAGGCAACCTAGATGTCCATCAACAGATGAATTGATAAAGAAGCTGTGGTACATATACACAATGTAATATTACTCAGTCATTAAAAAGGGAACACATTTGAGTCAGTTCTGATGAGGTGGACACACATAGAGCCTATTATATAGAGTGAAGTAAGTCAGAAAGAGAAATACAAATATCGTATGCCAATGCATATATAAGGAATCTAGAAAGGTGGTACTGAAGAATGTATTTGCAAGGCATCAGTGGAGAAACAGACATAGAGAATAGACTTATGGACACAGCGGAGGGGAGGAGGGAGAGGGTGAGATGTGTGGAGAGAGTAACGTGGAAACTTACAACACCATATGTAAAATAGGTAGCCAGTGGGAATTTGCTATATGACTCAGGGAACCAAAACAGGGGCTTTGTAACAATCTAGAATGGTGGGATGGGAGGAAAATGAGAGAGAGGGGACATGGCTGTAACTATGACTGATTCTTGTTGATGTTTGACAGAAAATGACAAAATTCTGTAAAGCAATTATCCTTAAATAAAAAAAATTTTTTAATGTGTATTCAAAAATATAAAATGTATGGGGGAGCAGAGATATAAAGCCTTGGAATGTGTTCAAATTAAATTCCTATCAATTTAAAAGTGACTGTTATGTACATAGGAGGTTACAGGTAACTTCAACTTCACAATAACAACAATGAAAAAATATTTTGGTATGTACAAAGAAGAATGAGAAAGAAATCTAAACATAACACTGAAGTAACAAAAAATCTTCATGAGAAGATAGAAAAAAAAAAAAAAAAACAGGGAGAAACTACAAAGACATCCAGAAAACAAACACAAGTGACAATAAATACTTATCAAGAGCCTGCCAGGGTCCTCTGTCCATGAGAGTCTCCAGGCAAGAGTCTTGGAGTCTTGACAAAAAAGCTGTAAGATTTTCCTCTAAGATCAGGAAGAAAACAAAGATATACACTCTCACCATGTTTATACAACATAGTATTGGAAGTCCTAGCCACAGCAATTGGGAAAGAAAATTAAATAAAAGGAACACAAATTAATAAATAAAGAAGCAAAATTGTCACTATTTACAGAAGACTTCACACTGTATATAAAATACCCTAAAGAATTCACCAAAAACTTAGAATTAATAAACAAATTCTATAAAGTATAGTATACAAAGTAAATATACAGAAGTCAGTTGCATTTAGATATACTAAAGAAGTAAAGAAGTATCTGACTTCCCAGGTGGCTCAGTGGTAAAGAATCTGCCTGCAAGCAGGAGACTTGGGTTCAGTCTCTCAGTCAGGAAGATCCCCTGGAGAAGGAAATGGCAACCCAATCCAGAATTCTTGCCTGGAAAATCCCATGGACAGAGCAGCTTGGTGGTCTACAGTCCATGAGGTCACTATGAGAATCATAAAATGAATTAGTGACTAAACAACAGCAACAAATCATCAGAAAGAGAAATCAAGTTAACAATCCCATTTACAATTACATTAAAAAGACTAAAACACCTAGGGATATATTTAATCAAGGAAATAAAAGCTCTATATTCTGAAAACTATAAAATATATTGTGCTTGTAGATTAGAAAAAATATCATTGTTAAAATGTCTAAACTACCCAAAGCAATCTACAGACTTAATGCAATTCCTACTAAAATTAACAATGGAATTTTTTTTTTATAGAACTAGAACAAGTAATTTTTAAAAATTTGTATGGAACCAGAGAAATTCCCAGCAGCCAAAACAATCTTGAGAAAGAGGAGCAAAGCAGGATGTCCATGCTCCCTGATTTCAGTCTGTACTATAAAGCTACAGTTACCAAACAATATGATACTGGCATAAAAACAGTCCCATAGATCAATGAATAGATAGCCCAGAATTGAATATATATGGACAATTAATCTATGACAAAGGAGGGAAGAATGTACAAGGGAAAACAGAGAGCCTCTTCAATAAATGGTGCTGGGAAAGAAAGACATCTATATGCAAAAGAATGAAAGTACCATTTTCTTACCTCATATACAAAAATAAACTCAAAATAGGTTGAAGATTTAAACATAAGAGCTGTTACCTTAGAACTCCAAAAATAAAACACAGGAAACAATAAGTTTAACACTGATCTAAGCAATACTGTTTGGATCTGTCTCCTCAGATAAGGGCAACAAAAGCAAAACTAAGCAAATGGGACTGCATCCAACTAAAAACTTTTGCATAGCAAAGGAAATCATCAACAGAACAAAAAGGCAACATACTAAATGAGGGAATATGATTGCAAATAATGTATTAAATAAGGTAATGGTATACAAAATGTGTAAAGAACTTAGATAACACAATTTAAAAAGAAACTATCCAATTTGAAAATGTGCAGAGGACCTGAAGAGACATTTTCAAGGGAGCCATACAAATAATCAACAGGCACATGAAAAGATGCTCAACATCAGTAATAACTCAGCTAATACAAGACCACAATGAGGTACAACCTTATACCCATCCGAACAGCTATCATCAAAAAGAAAAAAAAAAAAAAAGTGTTGGCGATAACTCTCTTACACTGCTCGTAAGAATTTAAATTGTTGTAGCCACAGTGTAGAAATTTCTCAAAAACTTAAGAGAACTACTATATAATCCAACAATTATACTTTTGAGTATTTAGCGGAAGAAAATGAAAACACTAATACAAAAAGATACATGAACTCTTATATGCATTGCAGTAAATTTACAGCAGACTACCAACCTAAGTGTCCACCAATAGATGAATGGATAAATAAAAGGTTATATATATGTATATATACACACACAACATATATACACACACACACACATATATATATACACACACACATGTGTATATATATATATGTATGGATATTGTTGTTGTTCAGTCAACTTCATGGACTGTAACACACCCGGTTCCTCTGTTCTCCACTATATTTTGGAGTTTATTCATATTCATGTTAATTGCTCTGGTGAGGCTATCTAACCATCTCTTCCTCTGCCACCCCCTTCTCCTTTTGCCTTCAATCTTTCCCAGTATCAGGGTTTTTTCCAATGAACTGGCTCTTCACATCAGGTGGCCAAAGTATTGGAGCTTCAGCAACAGTCCTTCTAACGAATATTCAAGTTTATACTCAGCCATAAAAAAGCAATGAAATTTTGCCAATTGCAGCGACATTCATGAACCTGGAAGGTATTGTGCTTAGTAAAATAATTCAACAGAAAAAGACAAATATGTTGTATGATTTTTATTACATGTGGATTCCAAAACAACAAGTAAACAAAACATAACATAAACAGACTAATAGATACAGAGAATAAACTGGTAGTTTCTAGAGAGTAGTGATGTAGGGGAATGGTCAAAATAGGTGAAGGGGATTAAGAAGTACAGACTTCCAGATATAAGGTAAATAAGTCATGGGGATGCAATGTGCAGCATAGGGAATGCAGTAAGCCCCTTTACACAGGAAACTTCAAGCTGCAAACTTTCAAAGATTAGAAGCTGTGTTGGCATATGTCCAATTACATAAATTAGTTCATAGGTCAGGTTACATTGTCATGTGCATGCATCCTCTACAAGTGATGGTGCTTGTGTGTACTTTACTGTACAATACTGTATAGAGTAAAGTGGTACTGTATCTTCTTTTCAAGCCCAGGATGTTCAGAAGCAAGTGTGAAAGCAGTGTTGATGCGAAAAAAGCAGTGGCCCAGAGAAAGCACAAAGAAAGCCAAGAGGAAGAAGCAACTGAAGAAACAAACAGATTCATGACATAGGAAATGGTGAGGGGATTTTCTTATTCTGAGCAGGCACTTTAGTTTTTTAAGGCCAGGACCCAAACGTAAATGGTACATTTCTGAATTGCAGCAGCCATTCATAATGCAATCCAGTGCTACCTTGCCATCATGATGAGACAAAAGAGCTACCACCCAGAAATAAGTAGGTCATTTTTTCAAGAAGGTAGACAGAACTGAATTCAGTAAAGAACCAGAATTTTGCCATCAGCGTCAGGTGTGTGTGAAACTGCATTTTTCTCTCCTTCTCCTCTTGCTGACCTTCAGCTCTACCATCTCCCACCTCTTCTCCTTTCTCAAATCAGTAACTCTTCTTGCCTGTTCACTTGATATCAACCCTGCTGTACTGTACTACTGTACTTTTCCACATACTCTAGTATAAGATTAAAAATGTTTTCTTTATTTCTTTGTTTGTTTTTTTATGTATTACCTAAGTGAAAAGTACTATAAACCTATTACAGTACAGTACTAGATAGCTGATTTTTTTAGTTTGGTAAGTAGACTTTGTTAAACTTACAAATAAATTAGGCATAATGAATGTGCTCTTAGAACAGAACTCATTCATATATAGGGGACTTACTGTATAGTCAATAATATAACAACTCTGTATGGTGACAGATGATAACTGGAATTATCACAATGATCATTCATAATGCATACAAAATGTTGAATCATTATTGTCCACTGAAGCTAATATAATATTGTGTGTCAGCTGCAACTCAGTAAAATAAATTGTGACCAGACCAAAGCCAAACATTACTTAAGGAAATATAATGAAATCTAGTGTTTAATAACATAAAACACATACAATCAATGAAGCTAGAAAATATTTCTCATAATATTTCTTCATATAACAAAGACATTTGCAAATACTTAAAAAGCAACCTTTGTGCCATAGATTCAATAAGGGAAAAAAGTATGAGTATGATAAAGAGAGAGGTAATAGATATAAAATATTACAAAATTAAAACTCATAAAGAAAAAATACTTATAAAATAAAAATGAATGAAGATATAGTAAAAATGGGGCACAGATTAAAGAAAAAGACTATACATAAAAGAGCTATAATGAGCTGTGAAACAGTAACTGTATTCTATCATGTATAATTGAATCTAGAAAGAGGAGTGGCTGGGAGTCACAGTTTTGAACACAGTAGTAGAGAATGTTCCAAATTTGGTTAAACTCTAAATCCACACATCCAAGAAGCTTAACAAGTGTCAAACAGAATAAACATAAAGAAAACAACACTGGGGCATATCAAAATCAAACTGATAAATTTAGTGATGTAAAGAAGCATCTTAAAAGTAGCCAGAGGTCAGTAAAAAAGAAAAAAAAAAAAGACCTATATACAAACACACTTAAAAGGGACAAAGCTTTGTTTGTCAAAATTTATGCAAGTAGGAAAAAAATATAATGATACTATTAAAGTACTTCTAAGGAAAAATAATCCAGAGCTGTCAGCTTGGCTGTTTTTTTAAAAAAAATTCCAAAAATGGAAGTGAACGAAAAAGTTATTCAGATAAAAGGTGAGAATTCACATCACTAGCAAGTTGGAATTACAAAAATGTGAAAAATTCTTCAGACAGAGGAAAAATAGCATCGGACAAGAATTTAAATATATACAAATGAATGACAAGTGTTAGAAAGTAGAATTATATAATAAATATATCTATATGTCTCTTTAAAATAATTAAAATAGTTAACTGTGTGGACAAAAATTAAAATATAATAGTGTATAACACATACAGAACTAAAAATAACATCAAAAGCAGAGAAGGGGTGAAACGGAGGCAAAATCTTATCTACTTTCTGTTAATAGGCAGTGGCACTAGATTCTTATAGTAGACTTATAGTAGACTATAAGATGTATATTGTGTCAATGGTGAACCAAGTTTTTCAGTGCAAAAAAAAAAAAAGATGTATACTGTGAACTCTGGATTATCATAGCAAAGAAAGAGATAAGAGTTATAAAACAACAGTGCAATGAAAGCAAATCATAGGACTTCCTTGGTTGTCCAGTGGTTGGAAGTCTGCCTGCCAACATAGGGGACATGGGTTTGATGTCTGGTCTGGGAAGATCCACATGCAATGAAGCAGCTAGGCCCATGCACCATAACTACCGAGGGTGTGCACTACTGAAGTCCATGTGCTCTAGAGGCTGTTCTTTGTAACAAGAAAAGCCACAGCAATGTGAAGTCTGTGCACTGCAACTAGAGAGTAGTCCCTGCTCACTGCAACTAGAGAAAGCCTGGTCAGCAACGAAGACCCAGAAGAGCCACAATAAATAAATAAACAAAAATAAACAGAAAGCAAATTTTAAAAGTCAGCAACTAAATCAAAATAAAGCAGGGAAAAAGGAACAGAGAACAACTGAAGCAAACAGAAAATTGATAATTAACACATTCAACCTAATTGAAATGATCTATAACTCCAATTCAATGACAGAGATTACCAAGTTAAATAAAAAGCAAGACCCAGCTACATGTGGTATATGAGAAACCAATATAAATATATTACAGATTAAGTGTGCTATGTATTATATATATTAAATATACTATAGATTAAAAAATATACTAATAGATTAAAAGAAAGCTTGAACAGATATACCATGAAAATACTAAGAAAGGAAAGATGAATTAGATATATTAATGTAAGATAAAGCAGATTTCTTACTTAATAAAATTATCAGAGAAAAGGGAAACATTTTATACTAACAGAGGGGTCAATTCAATAAGGATTGTAACAATCTTAAATGTGAGTGCACCTAATTTTTTTTAAAGTTTCAAAATACATAAGGAAAAAAAGACGTAATTGAAAGGAGAAGTATACAAACATGCAATTTTACTGGAGATAGTTAAAACCTTTTTCTCACTGATAAAGCAGATAGTGAAAAGAATAAAGAAGATCTGAGTAATGTTATCAATCCTTTCCCTCTTTAACAACCAAAAATAATGAAATACAGCAAGTGAAATCTAGCAACATATAAGAAGAATAAAACATGGCTGAGTATGGTTATTATTTGAAAATAAATCAATGCATTTTATCATATTAACAGACAAAAAAGAAAAATAATATGCTTATCTTAATAGATGCAGAAATATTCACAAATCATTAATTATTGAAAATTTCAGCATCTCCATATGATAAAGGATATCTTTGAAAAAGCTACAACTAACATTATACTTAATAGTGAAAAATGTTTTACTCCAAAGTAAATGACTTAATGAAGTTGCTGAAAATATTCTACATGCTCTGTCATTGAAATTACTCCCATCCCCAAGCTTTCATGGACATAATTAAAGTACCACTGGGGCATTTCTGCTGAGCATCTACTTGAAGGAATAAGGAGCCTCTTAGGAAATGACTCAACCTGAAAGGGTGAGTGCTGGCACAGAAGTTTTTGTTGTTTAACAGCAGACTAGAGTGAAAATGAGGTCAGTCCCTGTAGATTTTTTCATTTTGTCCAAAAGTTTAACCACTAAAACACCCCACTCTCATTTGCCTCCAGAGTCCTAAAATGAAGAGTAGAACAATAACAATAAAGTGAAAGTGAAGTCCCTCAGTTGTGTCCGACTCTTCGCTACCTTGTGGACTGTAGCCTACCAGGCTCTCCATCCATGGGATTCTCCAGGCAATAATAATGGAGTGGGTTGCCATTTCCTTCTCCAGTGATAGCAGCAAAATATTTAGTTAAAAGATTATACTTTATTTTCCAGGTGATAATGAAGCCTGAAAGCAGTGAGAAACAGTGGTCTTGGTATGGATACTGAAACATTGACATCAAAGGGCTCCTCTCCCTAATAATAGTTAAACTCCTCCTCTTCCTCCATCTCACTACCATTATCACTGCTATCACCAGCATGACATTATCATTGTCAGACTCTCATCATAGAACTGAATCAGCTACTTGAAATTATTTATTATTAGCAAATATTACTTCATACTAAACAACACCATAAATCCACTGAGAGTAGTTTTATTCCAGGAAGCATTTAGAAAGATGGTTATAAGGGCTTTTATAAAAAGTCTTCTTCTTCACTGTGCTCTTTATTTTTCCAGTAGATTTCTCAAACACATATTTTTTATGAAATTTTGGTGGGATCCAATGACAGAAGTTGGAAATACTTTTATGTTTATTCCTTACCATTAAGAAGCCAATAGCTGGCTAACTGGGTTTTTATACTAACGTTTAATTTATTTTCAACTGCTCTGTATTGGTCAGAAAAGTCTCAGTTCAGTTCAGTTCAGTCGCTCAGTCATGTCCGATTCTTTGCAACCCCATGAATCGCAGCATGCCAGGCCTCCCTGTCCATCACCAACTCTGGGAGTTCACTCAGACTCACATCCATCGAGTCAGTGATGCCATCCAGCCGCCTCATGATCTGTCATCCCCTTCTCCTCCTGCCCCCAAACCCTCCCAGCATCAGAGTTTTTTCTAATGAGTCAACTCTTCGCATGACGTGTCCAAAGTACTCACGTTTCAGCTTTAGCATCATTCCTTCCAAAGAAATCCCAGGGTTGATCTCCTTCAGAATGGACTGGTTGGATCTCCTTGCAGTCCAAGGGACTATCAAGAGTCTTCTCCAACACCACAGTTCAAAAACATCAATTCTTCGGCGCTCAGCTTTCTTCACAGTCCAACTCTCACATACATATATGAGTACTGGAAAAACCATAGCCTTGACTAGATTGACCTTATTTGGCAAAGGAATGTCTCTGCTTTTGAATATACTATCTAGGTTGGTCATAACTTTCCTTCCAATGAGTAAGCGTCTTTTAATTTCATGGTTGCAGTCACCATCTGCAGTGATTCTGGAGCCCCCCAAAATAAAGTCTGACACTGTTTCCACTGTTTCCCCATCTATTTCCCATGAAGTGATGGGGCCAGATGCCATGATTTTCGTTTTCTGAATGTTGAGCTTTAAGCCAACTTTTGCATTTTCCTCTTTCACTTTCATCAAGAGGCTTTTTAGTTCCTCTTCACTTTCTGCCATTAGGTGGTATCATCTACATATCTGAGGTTATTGATATTTCTCCTGGCAATCTTGATTCCAGCTTGTGTTTCTTCCAGCCCAGTGTTTCTCATGATGTACTCTGCATAGAAGTTAAATAAGCAGGGTGACAATATACAGCCTTGACGTACTCCTTTTCCTATTTGGATATCATCTACATATCTGAGGTTATTGATATTTCTCCTGGCAATCTTGATTCCAGCTTGTGTTTCTTCCAGCCCAGCGTTTCTCATGATGTACTCTGCATAGAAGTTAAATAAGCAGGGTGACAATATACAGCCTTGACGTACTCCTTTTCCTATTTGGAACCAGTCTGTTGTTCCATGTCCAGCTCTAACTGTTGCTCCCTGACCTGCATACACATTTTTCAAGAGGCAGGTCAGGTGGTCTGGGATTCTCCTCTCTTTCAGAATTTTCCACAGTTTCTTGTGATCCACACAGTCAAAGGCTTTGGCATAGTCAATAAAGTAGAAATAGACGTTCTTCTGGAACTCTTTTGCTTTTTCCATGATCCAGCAGATGTTGGCAATTTGATCTCTGGTTCCTCTGCCTTTTCGAAAACCAGCTTAACATCTGGAAGTTCATGGTTCACATATTGTTGAAGCCTGGCTTGGAGAATTTTCAGCATTACTTTACTAGCATGTGAGATGAGTGCAATTGTGTGGTAGTTTGAGCACTCTTTGGCATTGCCTTTCTTTAGGATTGGAAATAAAACTGACCTTTTCCCATCCTGTGGCCACTGCTGTTTTCCAAATTTGCTGCCATATTGAGTGCAGCACATTGTACCTTTTTCAGCTTTATTGAGCTATTTGAAGTGTGCAAAGTGATGATATGATATACATATACAATGTGAATAGGTACCCTTTGATAATACATGATCCCAAGTTTCTCATTAAAAAAAGCAAAAGTGTGTTTCTCTCTCACATTTTTTATTCATCATAGTTTGGCTAAGGGGTGTGCTCATCAGAATCATTTAAGAGTTCCAGGCTGACATTCACCCCATTTTGACACTAGTTTCCATGATCACTGTGGTAAGGAGTAAGAAAATGAATTAATTCTGATATAGGCTCTTAAAACTTTGACCTTTGATGCAATGTCTTTTCTTCACATATTGTTACCCAGTTGAATCACATGGATACATATAACTTCTAATTCTGAATAAGTTTAATATATCATGCCCAGAAGAAGAACTGATATATTTGTGGATAGACTGAACAGCTGTGTCCTATCTTTGGCAAATCCACCTATCCTCCAAGAAATAAATGAAAACATTTTTTTCAGCTGTAAAAACAGATGTGAAGTGTCATGCAAAGCTCTTCTTTAAATGCACAAGTACTCACTCAAGACCTATTTGTAGAATGTTTTCATAAACTCAGTTTGGACATATCTGATTTTTGAATCAAATTCAAAACATAAATCCAAAGTGAGAAAATTTGTCTAATGTAGACAGTATTACAGCAGAGAAAGTAACAAGGGACAATATGTTAATAAACATAATAATAAAGCCAGTCTATCATATCATCTGGTAGAATTAGTATAGAGAAAAAATCTTCATATTTCATTAATCCCTGAGAGCATCATTTTCTTAATGTACATACAAAAACTGAGTGTGCACTTGACCCATTAAGAAATTATTAATTGATGCCTGTGTTCTCTAGGAATACAGTAATACATTAATTTGTGAAATTGTTAATAGCTTCTGGATTTCAATTGCATTTAAATGCAATTTAAACAGTATTTATTAATTCAGAAATTTCTATATCATCTCCCTCACTCACACAATATAATCTTTCAAGAAAGCTTTTCTAGTTAGATTTCACTATCATTTGATAGGAACATGTTTTTGTGTGGTGAAGTTCAGCTCAGTTCAGTCACTCGGTCATGTCCGACTCTTTGCGACCCTGTGAACTGCAACACACCAGGCCTCCCTGTCCATCACCAACTCCCGGAGTCCACCTACGCCCATGTCCATTGAGTCGTGATGCCATCCAGCCATCTTATCCTCTGTCATCCCCTTCTGCTCCTGCCCTCAATCTTTCTCAACATCAGGGTCCTTTCAAATGAGTCAGCTCTTTGCATCAGGTGGTCAAAGTATTGGAGTTTCAGTTTCAATATCAGTCCTTCCAATGAACACCCAGGAGTGATCACCTTTAGGATAGACTGGTTGGATCTCCTTGCAGTCCAAGGGACTCCAAGAGTCTTCTCCAACACCATAGTGCGAAAGCATCAATTCTTCAGCACTCAGTTTTCTTCATAGTCCAACTCTCACATCCATACATTACTACTGGAGAAATCCTAGACAAACTTGCACCAAAAAAAAAAAAGGTCATGGTCACTGTTTGGTGGTCTATTGAAGGTCGAATCACTACAGCTTTCTGAATCCCTGGGAAACCAGGGATTTCTTACATTTAAGAAATATACTCAGCAGATAAATTAGATACACCAAAAACTGCAATGTATGCAGTGGGTATTGGTCAATAGGATGGACCTAATTCTTGTCCACGACAATGCCTAACTGCATGTCACACAACCAACTATTCAAAAATTGAATGAATTGGGCTACAAAGTCTTGCCTCAGCCACCACATTCACCAAGCCTCTTGCCAACCAACTACCACTCCTTCAAGCATCTTGACAATTTTATGCAGGTAAAATGCTTCCCAAACCAGCAGGAGGCAGAAAACACTTTGCAAGAGTTGGTTAAATCCTGAAGCATGGATTTTTATGCTATCAGAATAAATGAACTTCTCATTGGAAAAATTTTGTTGCTTGTAGTGGTTCCTAATTTGATTAATAAAGATGTGTTTTATCAGTTATATGATTTAAAATTCACAGTCCAAAACCACAATTTCTTTTATACCAACCTAATAGTATGTTTTTAGAATTTGTGTTTGCAAACTAACAAATTTTCAGGAACACAATGGACACCAAATTAATGTATCTGTAGGATTCACTGATATGTTTCCATGGAAATATATCCCATACAGTAATAAAAGAGAGTAAAGCAAATTTTCTTCCTTTCCAATACATTTTTAAGATTTCACATACTTATATTAAATATATCACAAAAGGGCTTAAAATGGGATCTTTATAGTTAACGGTGTTTTTACATAATCAAAGACAAAACAAAGCAAAACTTTTGACTCAGCATTTTAAACATGTCAAGGAGTACACTGCCTATATAAAATATGAAAGACAAAACAAAAACAATAGAGTGTGCTCCATTGCTCCTGTCCTGACTTCCATAGAGGCTGTTCAGCCTTTAACAACTGAAGAACCACTTTGCCACTGAATAGAGTCACTGAGGATCTCAAATTGTAAGATATATTTAGCTTCATGAAAGGGCTATGTCAAATTCCCTGTGGCTTCAGAGTTTGGTGGAAACAGGAAAACACCAGGGAGTACATTTAGGAAAGATGTTCTAAGATTTGTACTAAGAGCCTATATCAAACAAAACAGAAACAGATGGGTAGCATCCTCTGTGCCAAGTGCTATGAGGATTCTCTCTCACACACACACATATGCAAACACACACACACACACACACACCCCATATACAAAGTTCTCTCAACATGGAGCTACTTTGTTAAAAGCTGGTGGCTGTCTTAGTAAAAGGCAAATAAGAATCATAGATAGTGTGAATTTGCAGGAGCATATTAAAGAACCAAGGGAATAGTCAAATTGATACACTCTTTGAAATTATGTTTTCTGTCCCTCCTACCACTAGTCATTACTCAGACTACACAAATTATCTTGATATACATACACCTATTTTTTACAGGTAGAGATACTCATAGTATATCTGATGAACATAGATCCAGCTAAGAAAAACACTGAAAAACAAACACCATAATTTTAGAACAGATAAACAATAACAAATAATATATTTGTGGGTGTAATCTTGGTAGGACTTTCAAGGGGACAGAGGATCTTCTAGATTGAGAGCAATATCCTGGAAAATTTTAAATGAGAAAGATTCATAATTCTCTGGAGAACAATAGGGGAGAGGCAAAGAATTATGGGTTTTATGTAACAAAAGATAATAATTCAGTCCATAAAATGTATGCCTCACCTCACAACACTGACCTGAAGTGCATAACTGGTAAAACTATGACTCATTCATACTTAAAGGAAAACAAGATGAATCTTGTGGAATAATGTAGCAGTATGTTGTGTTCCTCCAAAATGCCCAAACCAATGATTCATTTAAAAGATTTTGAAATGTCCATGGAGGATTGCTCACCATGATTGGATAGGCATCAGACTGCCTCAGTGACTCAATTTTCTTCATCTCCGGATTATGGAGGAGGACAACAGATGATCGAAGGATAAATAGACTATGATCTGTTCATGAAAAGTAAATTAAGACATTTTTTTTAATCATGGACATTGTGACATTAGTTAATGACTCCTTAAAAAAGACAGGAAAAGGTCATATGTATGAATTTGATGAGCTTACTAGGGGTTTAAGAATGTTTGAATGTGGTTATAGGAAACAGGGCAATTAGTTAATGGTGATAGGGGGAATATGAGAAGCGTTCCAATATTTTCTATATATATTGTGGCTGATGCAAACGTTGAGGTCCTCAAACTTGGCAAAACAGCCAGATTTCCATCATTTCTCCACCTGAATACTCCCACAGTCAGGGGGAAAATCTTCACTAGGTCATGCTTGCTAAGTCACTTCAGTCGTGTCCGACTCTGTGTGACCCCATAGACGGCAGCCCACCATGCTCCCCATCCCTGGGATTCTCCATGCAAGAACACTGGAGTGGGTTGCCATTTCCTTCTCCAATGCATGAGAATGAAAAGTGAAAGCGAAGTCACTCAGTCGTGTCTGACTTTTAATGACCCCATGGACTGCAGCCTACCAGGCTCCTCTATCTATGGGATTTTCCAAGCAAGAGTACTGGAGTGGGCTGCCATTGCAGGCTTAAACATAAATATTTTATGAATAACTCCTTAGGTAAGTCACATGTTCAATCAAAGCTAACACTAGGAAAAAAGTAATATTTTCCCTTAATTTTTGGTCTTATCTCACTCTTCTGAGATAATCCTTAGTAATACCATGTCTGAGAATGGTCCGTGGAAATGCCAACCAGGGGCCAAATGCAATAGAAATGCCTGTTATCCTACTCTTATTCAACTTAGTCAACTTATTCTCCTTCTGACAGTAGAAATATTGTCATAAAAAGAATGCATTCACATCAGGTATATTTCAAATATCTTAAGTAATACCTAGGATAATTATTACCTCTGATATCTTTATATAATTATTATCTCTATATTAATGATGTTCTAGTAAAATTTAAGAATAGCTTCATAATTAAATATGTATTTAGTAGCATAAAATATAGAGTACTACGTATACCTTAGGCTAACTGGAAGTTTTCAATTAGGTACAAATAGAGGATGCTTTTCTGCCTTTCTTGGCCCTGATATTAACAAGTAAAAACTGAAAAAAAAAAAAAAAGAAAGAAAAAGCATACCTAGAAATTTTTGGTGGTGCCATAAAAGAAATGAAAGAGTATAGGGTCACCATAGGCAGGGAATGATGGAGATGAAGTGCTTAAACCATCTGACACTGGAGATGCTTAACTTTTCTTGACATCTGTCATGAGTCAGTGGAGAGAAGCCTATAGCGCAAGACAGGAACAAATTTGGTGCACCTGAAAAGAAAATGTTCCATTGCCCATGTTGGTAAGGAATGCATCACTCTGATTCTTCTGATTTACATGAGGATAGTAAATCAGTCTAGTTCTGGGGTGCAGCTTGGGGAATCCTATTCCAACACCAGATTTATTTGATAATAGAGTTGATATTTGTTTCCCCATCTGTCTACTACTTTGTTTCTCTATTGCTTACAAACTTGGGAAGGAGAGCCCAAAGAGAAAAGAAAAAAAAAAAAACCTGAAAAATGGTTTTTACTAAAAGCCTATTTTTGTCTTAAAGCAAAAGCAGAAAGCCAAGTAACTTTGAGAAAAAAATCAACCAGTATACATCATGACTTTCCTTCATTAATCATTCAATGAGTACTTTTTCATAAAACAATTGTTATTACCTGACACAGGGCCTCATTTCACTTTGTCACTTTTTGTTGGTTTCTCTGGCCAGCATGGCCTTTCTCCTGGAGTCTGGTGCATCTTTCATAACCTATATTAAATATCTCACTATTCATAAAAATTTCTCCAGTCCTCTCCTCTTAGGTGATGATGCACTCTTCTACAAAATCCTCATCAAACTTTATTATTTCTCTCCTAGTCCATTTTGTATTAAAAAAAAATTTTCAAAATTTTTTTCTACTGTTACAGTCTCTTGAAAGTAGAAATGAAACCCAGCACAAATAAATGAGCACAGAAGGTACTCAGAAAATAGGTATTGAATTTAATTGAATATATACCATCTATATTTGTCACATGATGAAAGAATGATGTATTTGGGAGAGAAATATGATAATAAAACAGCAGTGCCTTTAAATGAGAGAAAGGAAGATCTTCACTTCAAACAAAGCCAGATCCAGCTGAAGAAAGAGTTCATCAAAATATATTTCTAATCCATATCTTTAACTATACCAGAAAGTACTGTTCATACTGTTCATGGGGTTCTCAAGGCAAGAATACTGAAGTGGCTTGCCATTCCCTTCTTCAGTGGACCACATTCTGTCAGACCTCTCCACCATGACCCTCCCATCTTGGGTTGCCCTGCAGGCATGGCTTGGTTTCATTGAGTCAGACAAGGGTGTGGTCCTAGTGTGATTAGATTGACTAGTTTTCTGTGAGTATGGTTTCAGTGTGTCTGCCCTCTGATTCCCTCCCGCAACACCTATCATCTTATTTGGGTTTCACTTACCTTGAGCGTGGGGTATCTCTTCACGACTGCTCCAGCAGAGCCACTGCACCTTACCT
>SJXQ01008255.1:160189-187337 GCA_006408695.1 Aepyceros melampus | reverse complement strand
AGAAATCCCAGGGCTGATCTCCTTCAGAATGGACTGGTTGGATTTCCTTGCAGTCCAAGGGATTCTCAAGAGTCTTCTCCAACACCACAGTTCAAAAGCATCAATTCTTCAGCTCTCAGCTTTCTTCACAGTCCACCTCTCACATCCATACATGACCACAGGAAAAACCATAGCCTTGACTAGACGTACCTTAGTCGGCAAAGTAATGTCTCTGCTTTTGAATATGCTATCTAGGTTGGTCATAACTTTTCTTCCAAGGAGTAAGCGTCTTTTAATTTCATGGCTGCAGTCACATCTGCAGTGATTTTGGAGCCCTCCAAAATAAAACCTGCCACGGTTTCCACTGTTTCCCCATCTATTTCCCATGAAGTGACGGGACTGGATGCCATGATCTTCGTTTTCTGAATGTTAAGCTTTAAGCCAACATTTTCACTCTCCACTTTTACTTTCATCAAGAGGTTTTTAGTTCCTCTTTCACTTTCTGCCATAAGGGTGGTGTCATCTGCATATCTGAGGTTATTGATATTTCTCCCGGCAATCCTGATTCCAGCTTGTGCTTCTTCCAGTCCAGTGTTTCTCATGATGTACTCTGCATATAAGTTAAATAAGCAGGGTGACAATATGCAGTCTTGACGTACTCCTTTTCCTATTTGGAACCAGTCTGTTGTTCCATGTCCAGTTCTAACAGTGTGTCTTTAAGAGATGTTCTAAGGATGAAATGACAAAATATGTGAGTTGTCTGACATGCAGTAAGTGCTCAAATATTATGATTGCTACTGGGTTTATTNCGAAGAATTGATGCTTTTGAACTGTGGTGTTGGAGAAGACTCTTGAGAGTCCCTTGGACTGCAAGGAGATCCAACCAGTCCATTCTGAAGGAGATCAACCCTGGGATTTCTTTGGAAGGAATGATGCTAAAACTGAAGCTCCAGTACTTTGGCCACCTCATGTGAAGAGTTGACTCATTGGAAAAGACCCTGATGCTGGGAGGAATTGGGGGCAGGAGGAGAAGGAGACGACCGAGGATGAGATGGGTGGATGGCATCACGGACTCGATGGACGTGAGTCTGAGTGAACTCTGGGAGTTGGTGATGGACAGGGAAGCCTGGCGTTCTGCGATTCATGGGGTCGCAAAGAGTCGGACACGACTGAGCGACTGAACTGAACTGAATTGATTATAAATCAGCTATATTCCAATAAAAACTAATTAAAAGAATGAAAATTACTTTTGGATTTTAGAATTGGACCCTTCATAATCCTTGGTATGGGCTTCCTAGGTGGCTCAGTGGTGAAGAATTTGCCTGCAATGCAGGAGATATTTGTTTGATCCCTCAGTTGGGAAGATCCCCTGGAGAAAGGATAGGCTACCCACTCCAGTATTCTTGGGCTTCCTTGGTGGCTTTGATGGTAAAGAATCAGCTTGCAATGTGGGAGACCTGGGTTCTATCCCTGGGTTGGAAAGATCCCCTGGAGGATGGCAGGGCAATTCACTCCAGTATTCTTGCCTGGAGAATCCCCATGGACAGAGGAGCTTGGCAGGCTACAGTCCTTGAGGTCACAAAGAGTCAAAAAAAAAAAAAAAAGTGTAGTAATATTCATTCATATCATATTATACTACTACACATTTTTTTTGTGTGCATGTGCAATTTTTTCTCTTATATGTCCAGGAGAGGAACTACTGGTTCATAAGGTATGTGAATATTCAGTTTTACAAGACAATGCCAGCTCCCTCTCCCACCTGCAGTGTTCCAGAGAGCCTCTTCATCCACCCTCTGGAGTTTCAGCTTTCTTGAGTCTGTCAATTGTGGTATTGATTTGTATCTCTGTGGTTGTCAATGAGGTTGACTATCTCTTTGGATGTTGATCATCCACCTGTATTTTTTCCTGTGAAATACTTGTTAGTGCCCATTTTCCACTGGATTATTTGTCTTTCTCCTAATATTTTCGTATGTTCTGGACAGCAATCCTTTGCTAGCTAAATATGTTGCAAATATCTTCTCTCATTTGGTGGCTTGTGTTTTTACTTTTTTAAAAAGTTTTTTTTTTTTTTTTTGTAAATGGAAATGTTTTATTTGAATGTGGTCTATGTTTCCTGTTAAATTTTATGATTCTTTGTGCCTTGCTTAAGAAATCCTTCTTCTACTCCCAAGGTCAAGAAGATATTGACCCATCTAAAACTTTAAAGTTTCTCTTTTGACATTTAAGTCCTTCAATCATCTGGAGCCAATTTTTGTGAGTGGTGTGGGGTAAGGATTCAATTTCTTTTTTCCGCAGTGTGGATGACCACTTTGCCCATTTATTGAATAGTCTCTCCTGATCTGTGCCACTGCTCCACCATATATCAAAGTCCCATATACTTATGGATCTCTTCCAGGGCTTTGTCTTTGTCCCACTGGTCAGCTAGTCCATCCTCTGCCAATAGCACGCTGTTTTGATTACCCTGGCTTCACCAGAAGTCCTGAATTTGTTATGGTAAGAACCTCCTCTCTCTTATTCTTTTCCTTGTCCTATTGTACTACTATTTTAAAATAACTTTGTCAAGTTTCCTAAAAACTTGGACTTTTGATTTCAATTCCATTGAATTATTGATCAATTGGGAAATTTTAGACATTTTATAGTGTTAAGTCTTTCTAGTCATAAACATAGTATTGTGCTCCATTTATTTAGATCTTCTTTAAGGTCATCTTGCTGTAAAGTTTGAAATTTTTCTATATACAGATCTTGCACATCTTTGGTTAAAATATTTCTCAGGTATTTTAAAGGTCATTGCTATTAAAGATCTTTTTTAAAAACTAGTTTTCCAAATATTTGTTGCTGTTGTACAGAAATGGGATTAACTTTTGAAAGTTGATCTGATATCCAGTTATCTTGTTAATATTTTCTTTTACTTGTAGTATATAACGTTTTCAGATAGTGGTAATTTTTTCCTATTTTCCAGTATATTTTTATTCAGCAATTTTTAAGTTATAAACTTACATACAATCAAATGCACATATTTTATGTGGATGGTTTTGACAAATGAAGATACCTGTGTAATCACCATTCTAGTCAAGATAAAGAACATTTCTATCATTCCAGAAAGTTTCTTGCCCATTTGCCTCTCACATCCCTTGTTCTTGCCCAAGACAACTTCTAATCTGATTTCTATAACCATAAATCTTTTCCAGTTCTGGAATTTTATATAAAAGGCATAATATCATATGTTCTCTTTTGTGTTTAGCTTTTTCACTCAATATTATATCTGTGAGATTAATCACAATTCTATGTATCTGCAGATTCTGTGTATTCTGGTCCATTTTTATTACTGAGTAGTAATTCATTAAGTGAATATATCACTATTTGTCTACTCCTTCATCTGTTCTGTTGTTTCTAATTTGGAGTAAGTATTTTTAAAGATGTCTATTTTCAACTTTTGCAGATAAAAACCTAGGAGTGGTCTTTCTGGGTCAGAGAGTACTTTTATGTTTAATAGTTTTATAATAATAAAACCAGGGTTCTCCAAAACAGTTGTGCCATTTTGTATTTCTACCAACAAAGTATGAGTGTTTCAATTATTTTAAGCCCAACACTTGCTATAGTCAATTTGGTATTTTAAAAAACAACTTTAATGCTAAGTATTATATACAGTGGGACTTCTCCAGTGGTGCAGTGGTAAAGAATTTGCCTGCGATGCAGGAGATGCATGGTAGATACCTGGGTTGGGAGGATCCCCTGGAAGAGGAAGTACCAACCCCCTCCAGTATTCTTGCCTGAAAAGTCCCATGGATAGAGGAGCCTGGTGGGCCAAGTCCAAAGACGTCACTAAGAGACAGATACGATTGAGTACAGAGCACTTCCACGATATACAATGAAATACATCCATTTAGTGGATGGTTTTGATGAGTTTTCATAGATGTATACAACCATCTAACCACCACCATAGTAAAGACACAGAGCACCTTCACATCCTCAAAAGTTAAAAACACATGCCCCTTTACGTATGTCAATCCCTTTCTCCCCGCTCTAAGCAGTTACTGTTGTACTTACCGTCACTATAGTTTTTTATTGGTCACTATAGCCTTTTATCTTTTTACTTTTAGTCATTCCAGTGAATGCAAAATTATACCTAATTATAATTTGTATTTTCGTGATAACTAATGATGTGACCATCTTTTTTTTTTTTGTACATATGTATATCTTCTTTGGACATATCTGTTCAAATATTTTGCCCATTAAAAATGGAATGTTTAGCTTCTGTTTCAAAATATTTTTGACTATTCTAGATATTTTGCATTTTTATATAAGTTTTGTGATTAGCTTATCGAGTTCTAAAAAAAATCCTGCTGGAATTTTTATTTGGATTGTGAATCACCAAGGGAATTGACACGTTAACAATACTGAGCCTTCTAATCCATGAATATAGCATATTCTCCTTTGATTTTTCCCTTCAGATTTTATAGATTTTAGTCTCAAGTCTTTTAGTCTTACACACATTTTATACATTTTATTTCTAAAATGTATCTGTTGTGTTAGTGTAAATGGTACTATTTTTAAAATTTTATTTTCTAAAGGCTTATCATTAGTACATAGAAATGTAATTGCTTTTTGTGTATTGAATTTATCTTCTACAATCTTGCTAAATTAACTTGTTAACTATATCTTTCACTGATCCTTTAGGATTTTCTGTGTTGTTAATCATGTCTTCAAATAAAATATTTTGCACTTTTCTTCACAATATTAATATCTTTTGGGCTCTGTAATATGCTGGCTTTCTGTCTTGTGAAACTATTGAATAGAATTGAAAGTGGGCACCCTTGACTTGTTCTTGACTTTAAAGAGGGTTATTCTAATGTTTTCCCATGTAGGATGAGGTTTGTTGTAGACTTACCCTTTTGTAGGCCTCCTTTACCTGCTTAAAGATGCTCAATTCTATTCTTAATTCACTGAGATTTCACCAATAATAAGAATGATTATTTTCAATACTTTCTGGATAAGGGTATGCAAATATGTTTTTATACCCTTTGGTCTGTTGATGAAATGAATGATATTATATATTTTAAAATACTAAGCCAACTTTGCATTTAAGTAATAAATCCAATTTGATCATAATGTACAGTGTTGGATTTTGCTTGTTAATTGTTAATCTATTGGGGCATAGATTTTTACTCAACATAACACATGGAACTACTCAAGAGAACATAAGTTTTTTACAGGTAGTGAGTTCATTGTCACTGGAATTATTTAAGCAGAGACTTGAGAACTGGTAGTCAGATTTACTTGTTCTTTCTCTAAACATTTATTGAGGAGTTCTCATGTGCCTGTCATCTTGCTAGTAAATGAGGATATAAAGATCACAAGAAGTGACTCCTTTTCTAGGGAGTCCCTGAGTTAGGCTGTTCATGGGCAATGAGAATCATAAGCTCTAGATATGATGTGGTCTAAGTTCTCGAAGAATTTACAACTTGGTTCACAGGAACTGATTAAATACATATAAATATATAACCTACGTATTTTTCATGTCATATACCTATATACATGTGCATATATCTGCTTATGTAAAGAAGTGTCAGGATCTGGTTGGAACTGAGGGTCAGGAAAAAAGATGGATTATTAACAAGAATATTGGATTGAAACTCAGAGACCTGGGTTCCAGCATACTACCTATCACTGTGACTTTGAGGAAGGAAATTACTCTCTCTGTGTTTATGCTTTCCTAGTGGCTCAGTGGTAAGGAACCTGTCTGGAAAGCAGGAGACTCCGGTTCAGTCCCTGGGTTGAGAAGATCCCCTGGAGGAGGAAATGGCAACTCACTCCAGTATCCTTGCCTGTGAAATCCCATGGACAGAGGAGCATGCCAGGCTATAGCCCATGGGATTGCAAAAGAACCAGACATGACTTAACGACTAAACAGTAACAATCTATAAAAAAAGAACACTGGACAATAACGGTGGATTTCAAACTCCAGCATATATTGATTATTATTTTTTTAATCTCAGCTATAGAGTTCTTTTCAAGTGAAATTTTATGAAAGACACTCAACACGTTAAGTGTAAATATGTAAAGAAAAAGACAGTTTAGTCGCTCAGCCATGTCTGACTCTTTGCAACCCCATGGACTGTAACCTACCAGGCTCCTCCGTCTATGGGATTTTCCAGGAAAGAGTACTGGAGTGGGTTTCCATTTCCTTCTCCAGAAGATCTTCCCTACCCAGGGATCGAACCCAGGTCTCCCACATTGTAGGCAGATGGTTTACCATCTGAGCCACCAGGGAAGTCCTAAATATGTAACAAATATCTATAAAATAGTCTGAATCTCTAGCCCCTAGTTACCTCATCATTCATCCACAGCCACCATCCCAGTGATTCCCAAGGACACTAAGTACAACCTCTGTGCTGTGCTATGCTTACTCACTCAGTCATGTCTGACTCTGTGACCTCATGGACTGTAGCCCACCAGGCTCCTCTGTCTATGGGGAGACTCCAAGCAAGAATACTGGAGTGGGTAGCCTATCCTTTCTCTAGGGTAGCTTCCCAACCCCAAAATCAAACCAGAGTCTCCTGCATTGCTGGTGGATTCTTTACCAACTGAGCTTCCCCGGGAAGCCCAGTACAACCTCTAGGACTCCTCAAACATAGTTGAAAGCCAGCAAATAAGATTACCTATAAGGTTTGTATGAGTGCTGACATTTTAATTCTATTAATCCATTCTTTTATTCTGTCTAATCCAGGAAGCCTTCCTGGAAGTAGAGGGTTCTGAGCTGGACTCTGTCAGTTAAAATAAACACAGGTCATCTGGCAAATGGAAGCAAGACACTCATTTTCAGCCATACTGCTACTGCTACTGCTAAGTCACTTCAGTCGTGTCCGACTCTGTGCGACCCCATAGACGGCAGCCCATCAGGCTCCCCCGTTCCTGGGATTCTCCAGGTAAGAACAGTGGAGTGAGTTGCCATTTCCTTCTCCAATGCATGAAAGTGAAAGGTGAAAGTGAAGTCGCTCAGTTGTGTCTGACTCTTAGCGACCCCATGAACGCAGCCTTCCAGGCTCCTCCGTCCATGAGATTTTTCAGGCAAGAGTACTGGAGTGGGGTGCCATTGCCTTCTCCGTTCCAGCCATAAGATATGTAGTATTTGTCTTTGCTCTATAAGTATGTAGCTTCCAGCAGATGGTGGAAGACCCTGTGCTTGGGAATCATATGTGAGTTTTCATCTCAGCGTTTATTTCATAGTAATTATGTGACTCTCAGTAGGTTAGTTAACTTCTCTGAGTCTCAGTTTCTTTTCTTTCTTTCTTTCTTTCTTTTTTTTTTTTTTTTAATAAAATAGAGTCACTGATACCAAGATGGATTGTTGTGAGTGTAAGGAAGGTGAGGGGATATATTACTTATAAAATCTCACAGTACCGTTCCAATGAGTCAAGGGCCCAGAATGTAACAACTGATAACATGTATCAGTTTTTCCTGAGGATTTCCTTAAAGGCTTTTTTCCACCCATTCCCCCTGACATTTCACAATTAGAGAATCTCTTCCAGAATTTCCACAGTCTTTGAAATCCCCATACTAGCTGTTGTTTGCCCTTTGCCTGTGCCATATTTGATAAACACACAGACACACCGTGTGCCTTCTGCCTTAATGTATAAGCACTTCTACAGTACTCATCAAAGTATCATCTCGCAAGATCAGCCATAAAAAGTTCTTCACATACATTCACACAAACAGGTTTTTGAACCCTTTCCAGAAGTAGAAATTGTGGAAGCAGAGGCAAAGGTGTGATATTGTTTGTAGGCCTTTAAATATTGCCTCACAAAACTACTTTTCATCTTGTTCTCAAAGGGATTAACTTCTGAGCAGTTGGGGATTAACTGATGTCAGGTTAGAAAAGCAGTCAACACCAGGGTCGACCAGCCTGGCAAGATTAGTCCTCAAATAAAGAATTTACAACCTGTTTTAAGACTGTAACTGTAACTTCTTCCAAAAGTTTTCAGTACCTTGCGAAAGGAAGCAAGTTCTCGAGGCCAAGGGCCATATGGCTCACAAGCAGGCCTTGAGTGAGGAGAAAGGCAATAGGAAGGTTGGACCCTCCTGTCCATGAGTGCCCAAAGGAGGAGGCCACATTTGGATACCACATTCATGGATGGAAAATAGTGAGTCTCCTCCTGTAAAGGAATTCTGGCAAGATGCAAAAGCCACCATCCATAGGAGCAACTCAACAAGCCATCCTGGATGGCCCTGGAAGCATCAGGTAGGACTTGATAAGCTCTATCACGATGAAACTATGCCTATCTCCTGTCCTCCCATCCTAACACTTCACCACACTTTCCATCTTCCGTTTTGACTTCTTTCTTCTGCATGCCTAGTTTCGAAAACTTTCCTGTCTATAGTGCAATACTTCCTCCTAACCCTCTTTCATGGGTTGCTCTCAGATGGTGACTGGACCTTGGTCAGTGGACTCCCTGAAGGTACCTTGGCCGCTGTCTCTATATGTTCCAGGGCCATGTTGGGCTTGGCAAGGTTAGGTATGGGGTTCAGCATGCAGGTCCTGGAGTCTGGCTGGGCTTGGGTTTCCACAAGTCTAAGCCTTAGTCTCCATATATAAAAAATGAGCTTAATAATAGTATCAACTTCAAACATTGTAAAAGACTTAAATGAGATAATGCATGCCACACATAATCAAGAAAATAAAAACTGGGCCATTATCACACACCAGGCACATCAGGTCAGTTCAGTTCAGTTCAGTTGCTCAATCTTGTCTGAGTCATTGCGACCCCATGGACTGCAGCACTCCAGGTCTCCTTGTCAATCATCAGCTCCCAGAGTTTACTCAAACTCATGTTCATTGAGATGGTGATGCCATCCAACCATCTCATCCTGTCATCCCATCCTCCTCCAGCCTTCTATCTTTCTCAGAATCAAGGTCTTTTCAAATGAGTCAGTTCTTTGTATCAAGTGACCAAAGTATTGGAGTTTCAGCTTCAGCATCAGTCTTTCCAATAAATATTCAGGTCTGATTTCCTTTAGGATGGACTGGTTGGATCTCCTTGCTGTCCAAGGGACTCTCAAGAATTTTCTCCAACACCCAGTTCAAAAGCATCAATTCTTCAGCACTCAGCTTCCTTTATAGTCCAACTCTCACATCCAAACATGACTACTGGAAAAACCATATGCTTTGACTATATGGACCTTTGTTGACAAAGTAATATCTCTGCTTTTTAACATGCTTTTTAGGTTGGTCACAACTTTTTTTTTCAAGGAGCAAGCATATTTTAAAGCTTGCAGTCACCATCTAGAGGGATTTTGGAGCCCAAAAAGATAAAGTCTGACACTGTTTCCATTGTTTCCCCATCTATTTTCCATGAAATGATAGGACCGGATGCCATGATCTTCATTTTCTGAATGTTGAGCCTTAAATCAACTTTTTCACTCTCTTCTTTCAGTTTCATCAAGAAGCTCTTTAGTTCTTCTTCACTTTCTGCCATAAGGGTGGTGTCATCTGCATATCTGAGGTTATCGATATTTTTTCCGGAAATCTTGATCCCATCTTGTGCTTCATCCAGCCCAGCGTTTCTCATGATGTCCTCTGCATATAAGTTAAATAAGCACAGTGACAATATACATCCTTGATGTACTCCTTTCTCTATTTGGAACCAGTCTGTTGTTCTGTGTCCAGTTCTAACTGTTGCTTCTTGACCTGTATACAGATTTCTCAAGAGGCAGGTCAGGTGGTCTGGTATTCTCATGTCTTTCAGAATTTTCCACAGTTTGTTGTGATCCACACAGTCAAAGGCTTTGGCATAGTCAATAAAACAGAAATAGATGTTTTTCTGGAACTCTCTCACTTTTTTCGATGATCCAGCTAATGTTGGCAATTTGATCTCTGGTTCCTCTGCCTTTTCTAAAACCAGCTTGAACATCAGGAAGTTCACGGTTCACGTATTGTTGAAGCCTGGCTTGGAGAATTTTGAGCATTACTTTGGTAGCATGTGAGATGAGTGCAATTGTGCGGTAGTTTGAGCATTCTTTGTCATTACCTTTCTTTGGGACTGGAATGAAAACTGACCTTTTTCAGTCCTGTAGCCACTGCGGAGTTTTCCAAATTTGCGGTATATTGAGTACAGCACTTTTGCAGCATCATCTTTTAGGATTTGAAATAGCTCAACTGGAATTCCATCACCTCCACTAGCTTGTTAAGTGATGCTTCCTAAGGCCCACTTGACTTTGCATTCCAGTTTGGCCCCAGGTAAACAACAGGGAGGGAACACAGCCCCAGTATCAGAAAATTGGATTAAAGATTTACTGAGCTTGGCCCTGCCCATCAGAACAAGACTCAGTTTCCCCCTCAGTCAGCCTCTCCCATCAGCAACCTTCCATAAGCCTGTTATCCTTCTCCATCAGAGGGAAGACAGACTGAAAATCACAATCACAGAAAACTAACCAATCTGATCACATGGACCACAGCCTTGTCTAACTCAATGAAACTGTGAGCCATATCATGTAGGGTCACCCAAGACAGATGGGTCATAGTGGAGAGTTCTGACAAAACGTGGTCCACTAGAGAAGGGAATGGCAAACCACTTCAGTATTCTTGCCTTGAGAACCCCATGAACAGTATGAAAAGACACAAGGCCCATAGTAGATACTAAATAAATGCATGTCAAGTATGAAAGTGTTAGTCACTCATCATGTCCAGCTGTTTGCAACCCATGGACTGAAGCTTGCCAGACTCCTCTGTCCATGGAATTCTCTAGGCAAGAATACTGGAGTGGGTAGCCATTCCCTTCTCCAGGAGACCTACCTGACTCAGGGATCAAATCTGGGTCCTCTGCATTGCAGGTGGATTCTTTACTGCCTGACCCACCAGGGAAGCTCACATGCATGCATTAGATGTCCCTGTTAGGGATTGAATCATTTCCCTTCAAAAAAGGTATGTTGACGTTTGAACTCTGAAGACCTCAGAATGTGACCTTACTTGGGGACAGTCTCATTGTAGATGTAATAAATTAAGATGAGGTCATATTGGAATAGGATGAGTCCCTAATACAATGACTAATGTCTTTATAAAAAGAACATGATTTGAAGAGAAACACAGGGAGAAAGGGACATGAAGACAAAGGCAGAGACTGGGCCATGCACCTGCAGCTAAGGAAGCCAAAGTCTGCCAGCAAAGCACCAGAAGATAGGAAGAGGCAAGGATGCCTTCCTCTCTGGAGTCTTCAGAGGGAGCATAGCTACGCCAACACCTTGATTTTTAACTTGCGTTTCTAAAGTGGTGTGACATTTAAGTTTCTGTTTTTCAAAGACGCTTACTCCTTGGAAGAAAAGTTATGACCAACCTAGATAGTCTATTCAAAAGCAGAGACATTACTTTGCCGACTAAGGTCCGTCTAGTCAAGGCTATAGTTTTTCCTGTGGTCATGTATGGATGTGAGAGTTGGACTGTGAAGAAGGCTGAGCACCAAAGAATTGATGCTTTTGAACTGTGGTGTTGGAGAAGACTCTTGAGAGTCCCTTCTGCAAGGAGATCCAACCAGTCCATTCTGAAGGAGATCAACGCTGGGATTTCTTTGGAAGGAATGATGCTAAAACTGAAGCTCCAGTACTTTGGCCACCTCATGTGAAGAGCTGACTCATTGGAAAAGACCCTGATGCTGGGAGGGATTGAGGGCAGGAGGAGAAGGGGACGACCGAGGATGAGATGGCTGGATGGCATCACGGACTCAATGGACGTGAGTCTGAGTGAACTCCGGGAGTTGGTGATGGACAGGGAGGCCTGGCGTGCTGCGATTCATGGGGTCACAAAGAGTCAGACACTACTGAGTGACTGAACGGAACGGAGGGTGTGGTACTTGATTACAGCAGCCCTAGTGAACCAGTGGAACCCCCCACCAAGCAACACAGAACTTTTCTTGCCAAGGCCTGCTCCCATGCTTGCTCACTCCATTCTGTTTCTTCTTTGCCTGGCTCCTCTGTAAGGCTCAGAGCCAGACTTGCAGCTGCCATAAAAAGACCACAGTAGGAGCAACAATGCGCGGTTGTTTGATCTGAATTGAATGGGAACATAGTCACATAGATTTATGTGTTGCTGTCCCAGGTATGTCCTAGGTATAGGAGAAGCTGCTGGGTGAGATCCTTTATGAGAGCTGGCCCCTCCATCTCACTGCACAGGTGCTCCCCTCCAGAAGCTCTGCCGAGATGACTCTTCTACTCCCACTTGGACTTGCCCTTGTAGTCAGTTCTTCACTTGACCAATCCAGTCAGCCTTGAAAACCATGGGCTCCAAGTCATGATGAGCATGCACCTTGTCATCTGAGCAGATGGTCGCAGAGCTGAGGGTCCCCTTGAACACCCCCGACTTCTCATCCTACTATTGGAGAAAATGCGTTTCTTCTTCTACTCTTTTGTGTGTATATTTTCCTTCTGAACACAAATAATAAACCAGTTGCCCCATAATTAGATTGGATTACAGAATAATTACAACCTTGTTTGCTCTCGGCAGATTACATGGTAATTATACTTGGCATTACCATGAAGAACCAAGAAATTCCAACGATGTCATTACATGGTTATTTGTACAGTACAATGCAGCAGTGTAATTATACATGCAACATTTGTTTTCCAATAGGAGAGTGATTAAAACAATGCTAATGCTTCAAAGTGTTGGTTAGGTGCCAACATGATATGACATTTACAACGTGGGGGGAGTCTGTTTCTTAATTTTTCTTGAACACAGCAAGGTGTACCTTCCTCTAGACTCCCCAGCAACCTCAGTGGGCTGTGCTGTGGTCAAGAAGGTTTAAATGACCATATGCTATGCTCTCTGCTCTCACAGTCCATGCGTGCACACAGCAGCCAGGGGACTGTGAACCCAGTAAAACCCAGAGGTAGCCGGCCATTTATCCCTCAGCAGGAGGCCTGCTTAGTCATTTTTCACTGTTCTGTGATGCTGCCTTTCTTAAAGCCTTGATATGAGAGAGACCATGGGATGTGGATGTGAAGAGCACATGGTGTCAGACACCAGCATTCTGTTTAGAAACTACCATCAACACTGCATAACTTTGCATAAGCTGTTCCTCACACGTGGCTTCCCTGGTGGCTCAGACGGTAAAGAATCCACCTGCAATGCAGGATACCTGGGTTCAATCCCTGGATCAGGAAGATCCCCTGGAGAGGGAATGGCTACCCACTCCAGTATTCTTGCCTGGAGAATCCTATGGACAGAGGATTTTGGTGGGCTACAGTTCATGGGGTTGCAAAGAGTAGGACACAACTGAGTGACTAACATACTTCCTCACACCCGACCGCCAATTCATCTTCCAAACCAGGGTATTGAAGGTGACCTCTAAGGGTCCTTGTGGGCCTAGGAATGTGTGACAAAAGGTGGCTTGTAGCACTTCTTATTTAAGTTTTCATATATTTTGGGATTGTTAATGACCTCGCTTTGGGAAGGGACTTTGGCTTTTTTTTTTTTTTTACCTCTCAGAGTGCCCAACACATACTTGAAAACAGGAAGGTGTGGCTTTTCCCTCTGGTGCAGATGTCACTGAGAGTCCTTCATGTAATTGGCAGATTGGATCCTAGTGTTCTCATTTGGGGGAAGGTTTCTGTGGTGTTGTGGGAAGAATGAGATTTCACAGCCTGATAGTCTAGATTTGAATCCCTCTTTCAGGACCTTGAGTACTTGTTTCTTTTTTAACCTCTTTGAGCCTTAGTTTCCTCACTACTAATATGATACAAGGATAGTAATGCTTACCCTAGAATGCTGTAAAGCTTAGAGATAAAAATATACAGGGACACAAAGTTCCTGGCACCTTGTCCTATACAAGGTAGATAACACTTGGTCAGTAGTAGCTGTCTGTACGACTATCGGGCACCAAAAAGGCTTTGCGGATGTGGACTGTTGAGCTTCTGACACTGAGATCTTGTTACAGCATGCAGAAGGGTTGCCCTGTATATGTGCCCTCCTGGACAAGTCAGAGTTAGGGCCCAGAGCCCACTTGCAATGAGTGTGGCTGCAGGAGCTAATCTCCATTCAGCGCCCTGGGTGCCAGCTGCTTTCCACCTGGTCCTGCATCCATCCCTGCAAACAACTTTCTGAGGATCCCCACACATGTTCTTGCCAGTGAGAGACAGAGCTGTAGTATCCGCAAGAACTTGAGTCTGGTTAAAAACTGTCCTGTCTTCCTCTAGTCTTGTCAGACTTGAAAAAGGAGATGGGGGTAAAAGGACTGAAAATCAGACACCCAGTTTCCAGGAAATGAATGTGGTCATGCTCTTCTCCGTCTGTCTGTATTGGTGTGGAAAGTCCTGTGTGTGTGTGTGTGTGTGTGTGTGTGTGTGTATGAAAACTCTGCCGACTCATGTAGAAAAACACCCATCCTTCAGACTGATGCTGAATGTCGCTGGGTCTGGGGAGGGAGATAGGGATGAGTGGATGGTGGAGGAGGGGTGGTGGAAAAGACTCTGGGAAATGCAACCAGTCCTATGAGCAGTTTCCAGGCCAAATGATATTTTTGCAACCTAGTGCTCGCTGAAAGCTATTTGGAAGCCTGCCAATATCGCAGTCCTGGCAGATGCAAACATCACTTATCGAAAATCTGGGAAACCAGAGCCGCTGGATCACTCTGGAGTGCAGAAGGTTGGATGAGGAGGCTGGCCTTACCCAAAAGGACAGGCATACCTCGTTTTACTGTGCTTCACTTTATTGCATTTCACAGATATTGCATTTTTCATAAACTGAAGGTTTGTGGTAACCCCGTGTCAAGCAAGTCTATCGGCACCATTTTCCCAACAGCGTCTGCTTACTTCTGTGTCTCTGTATCCTATTTGGCAATTCTCACAATATTTCGAGCTTTTTCATTGTTACTATATTTCTTACACGACCTGTGATCGCTGATCTTTGGTGTGACTCTTGCAAAAAATTTGGACTTGCAGAAGTTTCAGTTGATGGTGAACATTTTTTAGCAATAAAGTATTCTTTAACTAAGATATGTACACATGTTGTTTCTTTAGACATAAAATGATTGCACACTTGATAGACTGCAGTAGAGCATAAACATAACTTTCATATGCATGGGGAAATAAAACAATTTGAGTGACTCTATTGTGAGTGTTCTTTGGAAGGAATGATGTTAAAGCTGAAACTCCAGTACTTTGGCCACCTCATGTGAAGAGTTGACTCATTGGAAAAGACCCTGATGCTGGGAGGGATTGGGGCAGGAGGAGAAGGGGACAACAGAGGATGAGATGGCTGGATGGCATCACCGACTCGATGGACATGAGTTTGAGTGAACTCCGGGAGTTGGTGATGGACAAGGAGGTCTGGCGTCCTGCGATTCATGGGGTCGCAAAGAGTCGGACACGACTGAGCGACTGAACTGAACTGAACTGACTGATTGTGCTATTCACTTCATTGCGGTGGTTTGGAACCAAGTCTGCGGTATCTCCAAGGTCTGCCATAGTGGGTATAGGTGGAGCCCACAGGAGATGGGCCATTGCCTAAGGCAGCAAAGCTTCAGGACAATGAGCCTATGGTTCTAGAGAAGACAAAACTCCCATTTGACTCAAGCACACTCTCCTGCAGGAAACCATAAAAAATCATGGTGGAAAGAGAACAAACCCTTCTCCATACAACAGATACTTTAGAAAAATATTTTTTCTAGACAGCATAGTAAAAAAAAACAAAATTTTATTATGCCTCCCCGAGCCCTGTGCTATGCACTGTGTAGCAGGAAATGAAATGAGGCAGTCCTGTTTTTCATCCAGGTAGCATGAAGGCTGTGGGGGGAGGATGTGGGCGGGTGGGAGGTGTAGAGGTGTACATGGTTTCCAGGGCTAGAGATCTGAGTATAAACTCTGTGTGCACATTTAGTCAGGCTTCCCAGGTAGTTCAGATGGAATCAAAAGGAATCCGCCTGCAATACAGGAGATGCGGGTTCATTCCCTGGGTTGGGAAGATCCCCTGGAGGAGAGAGTGACAACCTACTCCAGTATTCTTACCTGGAGATTCCATGGACAGAGGGGCCTGGTGGGCTACAGTCCATGGGGTCACACGCAACTGTCATCTCAGCATCTCACACCAACTTTGCTGGGTGGGGTAGTAAATAGTTTAGAGTCCTAACAGGTTTGGGGAAAAAAGAGCAGGCAGGAAGGAGAGCCAGCTATTAGAGCCCAACCACCACCAGGGGAGAGGAAGCACAGACGTGAGTCAGCAACACCAAATTGGACACCTCATCAAGAACATATCTTCTAGTCCTGTCCTCTTCTGGGTGATGCTTTGTCTGTCCTTTGAGTGGGTGAGTGAAAGTCGGTCAGTCATGCCCAACTCTTTGCGACCCCGTGGATTACACAGTCCATGGAATTCTCCAGGCCAGAATACAGGAGTGGGTAGCCTTTCCCTTCTCCAGGGGATCTTCCCAACCCAGGGATCTAAACCAGGTCTCCCAAATTGCAGGTGGATTCTTTACCAGCTGAGCCACAAGGGAAGCCCTGTCTGTCCTTACGTCTCACTTTATTCTCAAGTCTTTTATTGGAGTGGCTGTGTCACTGTGGCAAGGTATACAGGGCTTCAGTACTTTGGCCACCTCATGTGAAGAGTTGACTCATTGGAAAAGACCCTGATGCTGGGAGGGATTGGGGGCAGGAGGAGAAGGGGACAACAGAGGAGTCAGGCTCTGACTGGAGCCTGACTGTGCGTGTGCTTGGTGGTGTCCAACTTGAACTCCTCTGTCCATGGGATTCTCCAAGCAAGAATACTGGAGTGGGTTGCCACTTCTTCCTCCGGAGGAATCTTACTGACCCCGGGGTTGAACCCACGTCACTTGCGTTTCCTGCACTGGCAGGCAGATTCTTTACTGCTAGTGCTGCCAGGGGAGCCTCACAGGCCAGAGTTCAAATCTCAGCTCTGTCACTTCAGATGTGCATTCTTGTGAACTTACTTAGCCTCTCGGAATCCTAGTATCCTTGGCTGCAAAACAGAGTAAAATATACTTATTTTTCAGTGTTGCGGTTAGAACTATGTGGAATAACTTCAGGCAAAGTGCTTTCCGTGGTTTCTGGAACACATTCCAATGCTCACAAAATGGTGACTGTAATCATCTTACGTGTGGGTTTCCAGTGGGCTTGAGCTGGATTTCAATGGACTCTGGAAAATACCTAGAGTGGAGGACCTTGGATGAGAAGCTGTGTGGCTTCTACGTGTCTTACTGACCATCAGAGAGAGAACCCCTATATGGCTAGGTCCTGAGGTCACTCATGAGGACCCCTTAAAGTCTAATGTCTGGGCCAATGAGTAAACTAATACTGGCCTCATATTCTGGTCTCTCTTTGCCTACAAATAAAATTCTAAACACTGGAGTGGGTATCTGGAGGCCAGCCCGACTCTGTAACAAGGAGCTGTTGGACCTGGAGCAATTTTCTTGGCTGTTCTGGCCTCAGTTTCTCCAACCGTAAAATTAGGGATTTAAATTGGATAGTTCCAAAGGTCCCTTCCTGCTATAAAATTTTATAATCCTGAGAAGGATATTTTTCCCCTTTCAGGAAATGTGCCCACATTGTATATTTGGGATGAGTTTAGTTTTACCGAGCCAAGCTTCATTCTACACATACATATGCATACTATAAATACACACATAAGCATGTGTCTACACAGGCACTGAAAGAGGAAATTGTCCCTACACCTCAGTGCTTTCAATTGAGCCATCAAGCTGCTCAGGTATTTATGATGGAGAGAAAACTATGTGCACTGTTTTCCTCTCTCTGGAGGATCATGTCAGGATGTAAGACTCATGTTGAGAGGAAGAAATAAGACATTAATGAGTGAGTGATGGCTGTACAGAAAATGATAGAAATTGTCTCCTCTCTGATTCTATCTTTCCATGGACCAACAGGGCTTGTCCTCTTGGAATATTTTATGGGCCTCACTAACTGACATTCCTCTTCTCTCAAGTACTGCTGCCCTTAAAACACTCTCTATATTTGAATTGGTTTTATCCTATCATGTCTGCATCCCCCACTGCTATCTGTTTCCTTGGCCTGTTAATTTCTTTCTCTGTCATTCATGCAACAAATGCTTGTTAGGCCCTTCTAATTAAATGTGTATTGTGTCAAGATGTGTGCTCTGTGCTGGGGCTGCAGAAGTGACCAGGACAGACCCAGTATTCTCCCTCCATACTCTTGCAGGGCTGTGCTCGTTAAGATAAAGTTGGCTACCAAAAATATCAATGTGAGTGCCATTCTACTGAACACCCCCAAAATCTAGTTTCTGGGGATAAGATTTCTCAGACAGCTCTAAAGAGCCAAACTCAGCCCTTGGCAGGGGTTGTACTCCAAAATAGATAGGAGATAGATCTTTTCATCCCTGAACAAGGAGGGACTTAAGCCATCCTGGCGATGGGAATTCGGAATTGGCTAATGCCCCTACTAGTCCTTGTTATACCATATTGATGTTGCTTATGATTGCTCCATGTATTACTAATTGTCTGACCCGTTTTGTCTCTGCACAAATCAAGCTACAACATGTAGTGCCAGTTTAGCAAGGATATGTAAAATCACAGCCGGCCACGGAAAGTATCACACACCCTCAGATGGACACCGCTCTAAGGATGCTGAGGCTTGAGACCAGCAAGAGGGGGAGGCCCAATACCCCTCACCATCCCAGTTCAGAAGAAAGTAGCTAGAAAGACCTTGAAGCCCCTATTCCCAAAGAATTGGGCCTCCCATCTCTTGAGGGGGGTATGTTAGGTAGTTAGAAGACAAAACAGGAGTCCAAAATGGTGGTGGCTAAAAGACAAGGAAGGGAAAAGCCCAGGAAAATAGAACAAAGGAAGGTCCAAGGACTGGAGTGAGGATCTCAGGTAGAACAAACAGCACTCCTGTCTAGCCCAATTTACATAGGGCAGGCCCAGGGGGAGGGAAAAACATATAAAGAGAGGAGCCAAGGGGCCAGGAGTCTCTCTCTCCCGCGTGCGTGCACTGTCTGTCTGTCTTTCTCTTTCTCTCCTGTGCGCTTGCACGTTCCCCCACTCTCTTCTCTTCGCGTCTTTGGGTTGACGTGCCCTCATGCCTCGAGGATGGATTTTCCTGCTATTTTCTAAATAAAATAAAGATGTAACATGGAGCTGTATTATTCTTGGCTTCTGCAATATCGGTTGGACTTATTTGACAGGCAGTCTTCAACACAGGCGTTCAAGGACCTAAGCTCCTTCTACCTCGTGATCCTGCCGTGACCGGGGGCTGTCAAGTCCCTGGCTTCCATTTGGTCAGTGGATAGCATGTGCGCAAGAGGAGACGCATCCATGTCTGATCATTTTAAATCCAAAGTTTGACTCTCATCACTTGTGTTAACACAAGTCCATGTCTCCATCCACACTCAGGAGTGCTAGGAACAGCAAACAGGATAGAATGGGGGACACAAGTCTTCAGCAGACAGATGTTAAACAAGCAGTTCCCATACAATGCTTTGGAGACAGTGAAAGAAGAGAGTTCGAGAACTATAGCAGGTCCAGTCTTGCCTAAGGGACAGAGATGGCCTAGCAAGGGAGCAAATAGGAGTCAGTTGGATATGAGAAGGTTGAAGGTTGGAAGCTGAAGTTACAAACTGGGTGTCTTCAAAGGTCATAGGGCAGGGGGAGGTGAGGATTGAGGAGTTAAGTGCATGTCAAGTGCACTGTGTCAGAAGGAGCAATGGGCTAGAGAGGGGAAAGGAGGAGCTGCAGACCATGAAGATTCTTATAGGCCATGATGAGAAATTCTGACTTTGTGCTCAAGTCTTAGGAAGCTATGAGAAACTTTTCAGCAGGGAAAGTAAGATGATACCAGCGGCAAAGCTGCCCCTGGCCGCAGGTGAAGGGGTAATCCTGGAGCCCCAGATGCTGGCGGTGGGTTGGAGAGAAGGCAGAAGATGCAAGAGGCATGTCAACAGTCGACTCTCTAGAATGACTCACAGAATTTCCCTGGTTGGGGCCCTCTTCCCTCCAAAAAGGATCAGGATAACTGACTCCCAGCAATCTTCTCACCATCACTCCCTCCATTTCTACCAGTAGGCTTCAGTGGTGCCATCATGCCCTGTCGGGGTCGGGGCTCTGCATTGCAGTGACACTGTCCACTCTGGCCAGTCTAAGCAGGAAGAGATATATTTATAGGTAGAGAAAATGCATAGAATTACTGAGAGGGCTGGAGAAACAGATTCTAGGCGGACCTTCCTGGAGGAACTCTCAGCACCCATTGCAGAACTGTCAGGCAGAGGAGGGGCTGGCTCTGTCATCGTTAGGAGCTGCCACCTTAGCTGCCCCCTCCACAGCCACACTGTCACCTTCTACCAGTGAACAGATGACCCAGACCTGTCTCTTTCACCCTATAACTCTGCTCACCTCAGAGCCCAGTACGGGGGCCTCTGAGTAGTAAAATTAAATCACATGTTTGCCTCCTCATGGCCATGGAAGCTGGGAAATGTAGTTTTGGAGAATCTCTGATGGGAAGGTAAGTTTTACATGATGAAGAATGATTAGAATAGAAAGAGAGTGTTAAAAGGTTATGGGCAGCCGCAGATGAGAGTGACCACCACACTGAGTCTGCTTCCATCATTTACAATCCCCAACAATGCCACTGGAAGCTTTTCCTTCTCACTCACAGATGAAGAAACTGACTCAAAGAGGCTAATGAGCCAGTCAGAGAATGCAGAGCCCACTGCTGGTAGAGTCCGTACTCGAACCCTGTTCTACCTGTCACTAAAGCCTACATTTTCTCCACTGTGTACATGGAACTGCAGTATTTACCACTGCTTATTAGATTCTGCTCAATCTGACCCCTCCTGCCCATCCAGTTTATTTGCCCAGTGCCGCTGGGCAGGTGGGCAGACAGACAGCAGCCACCTGTAAAGCAGGCTGCCCTCTCGCAAGTCTGGGCAGACCCAGGCTGAGCCATCTGTGGAGTCAGGCCCCGACTTTCAGAGTTGGCCTTGTTAACACACAACCTGCACTGCGGCTCTGGGCTATAATGGCAGAAATACAGTCGTTAAATTTTAATAAGGAAGAAAAGAGGTTCATTATTATTTGTCATTCCTCATTGTTCCTAATTATGCTTGTTGGGTGATAAAATGAAAGAGTACATTTCATGTGCATTGTTCTTGCTTAGGGCTGATGGAAAAGAAAGGTATATCCTGACTCTCCCTCCTCCACCCCCTGTGTCATCTGGACTTTCCCTCTGGAAGCATAGACCAAAGAGCCAGGAGGTGAAAAGGGAAGATTCTGGGTCAGGAGAGCCTGCGTTTGAACCCTACCCTCCACGTTCCAGAGGTCAGGCTATTCACTACAGTAGGTTTGCTTTTGCTTTGCTAAAATAGAGATCCTGAACATTCTTCCGAGGGTTGTAGTGAAGATAAGGTAACATAAGATCATATTCATCAAGTGCCTGGCACAGGAGAGACGTTTCAGTAAGTGCCAGCTGCTTTTATTATAATTTTAAGGGTTATTATCAACCAAAGACTCACATACCAAACTAAGAAGTCTAGACACATCAAGTAAGTGGTGGGACATCTCTGAAGGGTTAGTCAGCAAGGAGTGCCATGATAGAAGAGTGGGTGTTTAGAATTATCCTTCCAGCATCTGTGCAGTAAGGAAGCTGCCGGAGCTGTGAAAGGAAGAAAATTCAGTCAGTCCTTCAGATAATTTCATTTTAACTTGGCTTCCCAAGAAAGATGTGGTATTGAACTTGTTTCTCTTGTTCTAAGGATGGATTTGCCTTGAGCTGCTTCAGTTCAGTTCAGTTCAGTCGCGCAGTCGTGTCCGACTCTTTGCGACCCCATGAATCGCAGCACGCCAGGCCTCCCTGTCCATCACCAACTCCCGGAGTTCACTCAGACTCACGTCCATTGAGTCTGTGATGCCATCCAGCCATCTCATCCTCGGTCGTCCCTTTCTCCTCCTGCCCCCAAATTGAGCTGCTTGGTACCCTGAAAGTGAAAGTGTTAGCTGGTCAGTGGTGTTCGACTCCTGGCAACCCCATGGACTGCAGCCCACCAGGCTCCACTGTCCATGGATTCTCCAGGCAAGAATGCTAGAGTGGATTGCAATGCCTTTCTCCAGGGGATCTTCCTGACATAGGGATTGAACCCAGGTCTCCCACATTGGAAGCAGATTCTTTATCGTCTGAGCCAACAGGGAAGCCCTTGGTATTGTGAAGCCACTGTAATTCTTGGTGGTAAAAAACAGACTGACTTTGGGACTGCTGCATTGAGTAAGAGCCAAATGGATGGATTTGGGGGTTTAGGCCTGTTTTTGTGTCATCTGTAGGCCTCTGCAACATCACATGGGCCAAAGACTGGAACTTTGTCTTGCCCTCAAGGTTAATATGTAATCATCTCTCAGTAGGGAATGGTTCCAGGACCTCTGAGGAAACAAAAGTCCTCTGCTGCTCAAGCCTCTTAGGGACGACAGTATAGTATGTCAGCCCTCTGTATCTGCGAGTTCCGAGGGCCCAGGGTACCTCCATTTATATTTACTCATTTGAGGATGTGAAATTTAGTTCACTGGGAATTGGAAGTTTTGCATTGAGCTGATGCCCTTCTTCTGTGTGTGAAGTTCATTTGCTCTTGTAGAAAAATGAAAGAAAGAAAGTGCTTACGAATGATTTTTTTTTTCCATTTGATACTGAGCCAAATATATTTATTTGGGTTAAAATGTGTAACTCCCAAGACCAATGGAAACTTTACAAGAGTGAGCATATCGCATGCCTGGCTTGCTGTGGAAACACTAACGTTGAAACGTTGAAGGAAAACTGTTCTCTGTTCTAATTCTCTTTCCAAAGAGTTACTGTTAAATGAAGGAGGTGTGTGATTAGCACCCCTGTAGAGAAAATGTTTCTTTTACACTTAGAAAGGGAAAGAATAGAATTCAACTGGTCAGGGAATGGAGGATTAAAGAAAACAAGCAACCATTTGGATAAAATTAAGCTATAGTTTTTTTCCAGTAGTCATGTAAAAATGTGAGAGTTGGACATAAAAAAGGCTGGAGCACTGAAGAATTGATGTTTTCGAACTGTGGTGTTGGAGGAGACTCTTGAGAGTCCCTTGGACAGCAAGGAGATCAAACCAGTTAATCCTAAAGGAAATCAGTCCTGAATATTCATTGGAAGGACAGATGCTGAAACAGAAGCTCTGATCCTTTGGTCACCTGATGTGAAGAACGGACTCATTGGAAAAGACCCTGATGTTGGAAAGATTGACAGGAGAAGGGGTTGATAGAGGATGAGATGGTTGGACGCCATCATGGACTCAGTGGACATGAGTTTGAGCAAACTCAGGCAGAAAGCGAAGGACAGGAAGGCCTGGCATACTGCAGTCTATGGTGTCGTAAAGAGATACAATAAGGGGCTGAACAACAATGAAAGGTTTTCAAAGCTCTGCTGGTCTGAATTTTGGAATGTTATCGGAGGCATGGCCAGAAGCCTCTAGCAGTCAGCACCCTAGGGGGCCCCTGTTAGGTGCTTGTTCCTCACAGAATGAAGCTAGTGACTTTAGGATCCTTAGAGGTGGTTCAGCGTCTGCCTCTCAGGGGTTAAGCAATGGACAGTCTTGGCAGGTGGTACGCTAAGACTTCACAAGAGGGCTGTGCACTGGGAAAGTCTCTGCAGTCCTGTGTTGGTGCTCAGCTTGACAGCATCTGAATCATGTCCTTGTCTGTCACACCCTTGGAACCCAGCCACCTTAGCCAAAGATCCAAGAGACAGAAACAGACATCTGGGTCTTCCTGGAAGGAGCACGAGCTGGTTACAAAACTGGGGACCTGCCTTTACTGCTGGTTTTTATATTACACCCTGGGGATATCTCTGGCTCCAACAGAGGTGGCTGAGGGACGAGGCTTTTGGGCCCCCCATGCCTACTTGATCCAGAACTGCTTTTTTAAAAATTCTGTTTTACCTACATGGATTCTGCATGATATTGTGTTAAAACAATTTGGACAATTTTTTTTTCACTCAAGTAAGTAAATATCTGTCATGAAAATTTTCTCAATTTTGAAATAAAGTTATATTCTTTCTAATTATAAAGGTAATATCGGCATGAAACAGAATATTTGAAAAATACTGAAGAATAGGAGAAGGAAAAGAAATTCAATTTCTCCACCACTCCTTCTGACTTTGTTCCTGTTCGTATTTTTATGTGGTTCAGACAGTACTGCATTAAGCAGTGTTTTCATTCATGATTATTTTTCACTTACAGTGACTTCAGAAGCACCTGTGTTAGGGATTGTTTTTTAAATTCTTGCTCTTACTACTACTTTTACAAACAACTTCATACAAATTTTTTTGCCAGTTTTGGATTTTTCCTAAAGATCAAGTCTCAGTAGTTACTAACATTATAGGTTTAAAAGATCTGGACATTGTAAATGCTCTTGGAGTATAACACAAACTTGTTTTGCAAAATGTTTTGCTGATTCACTCATCCACAAGCCGTTTATGACACTGTTGTTGGTTCATACCTTCATGCACGCTGGGTACTCTTGTTTTTAAAAATAGCATCTTGGGACTTCCTTGGTGGTCCAGTGGTTAAGAATCCTCTTGCTAATGCAGGGGACACAGGTTCAGTCCTTGGTCTGGGAAGATCCCATGTGTTGCAGAGCAACTAAGCCCATGTGCCACAACTATTGAGCCTGTGTGGCAAACAAGAGAAGCCACAGCAATGAGAAGCTCATGCACTGCAACATGAGCTTAGAGAGTAGCCCCAGCTCATCATAACTAGAGAAAGCCCTTGGGCAGCCATGAAGACCCACTGCAGTCATAAATACAGAAATAATTTTAAAAAGTGGTTATGCATATTTAAAAATAGTATTTTGTTTCTTTGGTTATCAGTGTTTTATTTTCATATTTGTTTTCTTGTTGCATTTACAGGTATTCTTTCTAAAAACAATGCTTTCCTACTTAAAATGGCCCTTTTCACCTAGTGCTTACACATAGGACAAAATTCTGTGGAGCATATGAGTGTGAACACACATATCTGACACACACTTGAATTGGAGAAATGTTTTCCAGTCCGTTTTCCTTGCGATGTTTGCATGACTTTGGATGAGTCCCTTGATCTTAGTTTCAATTTTCCTCGCCTACAAAAATAGGAAAAACAACACAAAACTCCCAGACTTTCATAATGAAGATTAAATGAGATGTCCTTCATGAGGAACTCAGGGGAAGATCTGTTATGAAAGAGAGCTTGAAATCTGTAATGTCGTTCTGCCACAATGACATATGCGACCCTTTAGGAGAGGGAGAGTTAACATTTCATGAATGACCACTTCCTACTCCCCAGGCACTGTGCTAAGCACTTGACATGGACTAACTCATATTCACCTCCCAGAAGCATGTGAGGAAGGTGATAGTCCTGGTGATTTGGTAGATGAGGAAACTGAGGCATAGGGAAATCAGGCAACTTGCCCAAAGTTACAACACTATAAATGGCAAATTGGGAACTAACCGTTTTACATTGGTTCCACCCTTTCTCTTAGAGTTGCTCACTCCAGGGCCACATGGTGGGGCCATTCCCTGACACGGTGGGGCCATTCCCTGGCCCTCTCACTCCCAGGCCTCTGCACATGCTCCTCCCTCAGAAGCACTGTTCATTTTGTAATATCTAACATAAATGTCCTCCTCTCTGTGGTCAAAACCAGCCTCCCTTTACTTTGTGCTCCATTCTCATTTGTACTTCTATCCCCTAAAATACTGAGCCAACTGTGAGTGTGTATGTCTGTGTTAGCACTTTGATTACATATTTATCTTCCCTTTAGACTCAGGACTTCCCGTTCAGTTCAGTTCAGTTGCTCAGTCATGTCCAACTCTTTGTGACGCTATGGACTGCAGCATGCCAGGCCTCTCTGTCCATCGCCAACTCCCGGAGCTTACTCAAACTCATGTCCATTGAGTCTGTGATGCCATCTAACCATCTCATCCTCTGTCATCCCCTTCTCCTCCTGCCTTCAATCTTTCCCAGCATCAGGGTCTTTTCCAATGAGTCAGTTTTTGGCATCAGTTGGCCAAAGTATTGGAGTTTCAGCTTCAGCACCAGTCCTTCCAATGAATATTCAGAACTGATTTCCTTTAGGATGGACTGGTTGGATCTCCTTACAGTCCACGGGACTCTCAAGAGTCTTCTCCAGCACCACAGTTCAAAAGCATCAATTCTTCGGCGCTCAGTTTACTGTATAGCCCAACTCCCACATCCATACATGACTACTGGAAAAACCATAGCTTTGACTAGATGGACCTTTTTTGGTAAAGTAATGTCTCTGCTTTTTAATATGCTGTCTAGATTGGTTCCAGTAGACACCCATTATTTTTTCTGTTATCCCTAACTCCTCATCTGATTTCTAATCCCTAGGTTGTGCCCAATAACTATTTGTCACGTGAATGAATGAATGGTGGCATTTCAAGCCCAGTGAGAGGTTGACAGGTGACAGAACCAGCAGCACTGGGCTCCCAGTAGCTTCTGAGGGACTTAACTTGAGTTCTGTATAGGACTAGTTATGCAGTAAAATAACTTCTCCCTTTTCCATTGGCTGTTGACCCCAGCTTGCCTTCCCTGCAGAAATGCCTGTGGTCACCAGCTACACTCCCAGGTGGCCCAGAGAGCATCAGCCACACACTTTGAGGCTTGCAATCTGACTGGTGACGCAACCAGTGGTCTGCTTCTTGTTAGCTGGCCCTGCACTTGGGTCCCACAGGCAGCCCCAAAGGAGACATCAGCTCCTACTTAGGCTCTAGAAAGCCCACTCTTTAATTATTTTTATTTTTTTATTTGGCCATGTCTGTGGTATGTGGAATCTTAGTTCCTCGATGAGGGATCAAATCCATGACCCCCTGCAGCAAAAGCACAGAGTCTTAACCACTGGACCACCAGGACAGGCATGGTTCATAAAACCCTGCAGCTGTATCCTGATGCTGGATGGCACTTAGGTTGGGTGGTCCAAAGTTGGTTTATGTCAATCATTCTGCTTCCTCAAGAGGCTCCACTGTCCATGTTGCAGATGTTGTAGTTGTCTTTCAAACCAGATATGTACTTACCCTGGGCTATATAACCTCTGGTTCCTTTAGCCAAGGTGCCTAGTCCAACTTTTTTACTGCCAGTGAATCGTATCCTGAGATCCAGTGTGTAAAAGCCTGTCCTTTTAGAATTTGTTTAGCTGGGTTAGAGGGCTTT